>APFE030029388.1:263888-306721 GCA_000404065.3 Pinus taeda
AAAAATTTGTGGTGGAATGTTTTAACTGATAGTGTTGGTTATATCCCTAAAGAACGCTTCTTCAATCTCTACAATTCGGCTCAGGGGTGATTGGATACAAAAAGGGCTACAGTGTGGGCCAATATAAGGTTGGGTGGCATTGTGTTAGGTCCCTATAATACTAGTGTATTCCCTTATTATTATTGTTAATGTAGCCCCTTATTATTATTGTTGTGCCCATGTTGTCCCCATATTATTATTATTGCACACCATAGAAGCTCACTATTGTTATTGGTGTGCCCTTACATTATTATTGATATGTCAGCTTTGATTATATTGTAACCCCTTAGATTCCTATATATAGAAAGAAGGTTTTATCATTTTAATCATCCAATAATTTTTCATTTGTGTAATGTAAAGGAGGTTTCCCCCTCGAAGTGGCTAATTTTCAAGTTGTTGATCCATATTTTCTTCTATTTTGTGAGTTGGTTGCATAACTTGTTGTAATGGCTACAACCACCCTCCAAATTTCTCCTATGTTTTGACTTTGGAGCCTTCCTTCGTATCCACAAGAGCTTATCTTGCATTGATTCAGGTATTCATGTTATGACTCAAACTTATCCTTTTCATTTGTGCTTGTGCTTACTTGTTTTTACACTTACTTGATCTTTCTAACTAACAAGCTAACCTCTTGACCTAGTCACAAAGTAGTTCTAGGCTTGCCTCTAGAAAATACACAATCCTTGAAGGTAGTCATGCTTGGTGATTAGAATTGCATAGTTCAGAATGGTAGTCAACCTTGTGCTAAAAAATTGTGCAGTCATGGGAGGCATCCTACCATTGAGCCCAAAAACTGTGCAATCCCTGATTGAGCTCAGAAACTGTGTAGTACCCTAAGCTGAAAATTTGCCCAATTCCTTGAAATTACACCGTCTTTCCCTACAATGCACATGGAAATTTTCCCTGGGAAAAGAAAAAAACAAAAAACATCCCTAAAAAATAGGGATCTATTTTTAGTATCCGAAGGACACACTTTAACCATTTTTAGAAACTTCTGCCAAGTGTCTCTTGTCCCTTTATTTTAGGCATGTACGTCATAAACCCTAATTCACTCAAATATATCTAATAAATGAATCCAAATCTCATTTTAACATTCGATCTTGGAGCTATATGATTCCTAAGGAGATCAAGGAACCTTCGATGAGGTGGTCATCGCTTTTCTGGGTGAGTTTTTCTTTTGTCATCTTTTGCCCTTTTTTTTCGCATTTTTTGTTTTTCTTGTGTGAGTGTTATTGTGCTTATTTATCTTCATTTTTGTTGGTGTTTCAACTTATTTTAACTTGTAGAAGTGTTGTTATAAGTTTTTGTTTGCCTTTCACAAGTGTCACACTGGTTTTCCTATTTTTTCACTCATGATCGTCGTTGTGGTGATTCTCCTCACATACTTGATTTTCCTTCTGTTTGATCAATTTATGGCCTCCATCTTCATTAGTTCACTCATACTTAGTCATTTTTTTACTCAAGCGCATGTCATCACTCACTTCTTCTCTTTTTTAACATTTCCACTAGGTAGGTCTGCACTTAATTTGGCAAATTTTTGCCTTGCCCAGGTGCGCACTATGAAATTTTAAGGCTAAAGTGACAAGTTTTTCCTCTGGAATTGCGTAGTTCATAGTATAGGCTGGCTTGAACTATAGACTATGCATTTCCATGGGTTATGCTAAAATCTTAGCCATTGAGATTGTGCAATGCACAGTCTCTCCTAGTCTTTGCCAAGGCTAGGACTATGCATTGTGTTGTTCCAAGCCTCAAGCTTCATCCTTGGATAATGGGACTGCATAGTGCGTAGTTTCCATAGTCAGCCAATCCCCCTTGTTAATAAAATTTGCGCAATCCTTCTCTCCAGTTTCTTGATTTGTTGTTTGATCATGCTTTGAAGATATATTTGTTGAAAATAATGTTTTCTTGCCATGAGTTTCTTTTTTTTTCCCACAGGTACCACACTTCTGAACCAATTTTCTCTAGTAGTCATTGCTACCATGGCACCAAAGAGAGTTTCTTCAAAAGAGACCATTGAAATCAGTATTGGGGAAGTAGTTGAGAAAACATCAGTAGACATTCTAGTGTATGCATAAACTCATAAGTTAATATAAAAGAGGTCAACACTAACATGGAAATAAGATAATGAAGCCCTTTCAAAAAAGAGCCTTGAGGTAGATCTAGAGGACAACCCTGTAAGTAGCACTAGAAAAAATAAATAATATTGTATAGGATAAGGGAAAGAGAAAGGTTTCTGATAGTCCATGGGGAGAACAAAGTTGGAAGATGAAAGCAGATCAAATCATTATGAAAGTACCTTTAGTATTACAAGCAAAGAGGAAGCAGAGAATGCAGAGAGAATATCAGAGGAAGAGAGAAAAGTAGATCTTGTAAAAAGCATAACTGGGATTGAAGCAAGTAGAACAAGAACTAAAGGAATGACAAGAGCTGAGGATGAAAGAACAAGAAGAGAAGTAGAATAAGGAAGAAGAAGAAAGACAAGGCACCATAGTAGAAGAAAAAATTCCAATACAAAGTTGAAGAGCAAGAAAAAAACCAAACTACAACAGAGGAGGAGGGTAAACAGATGCAGGATCAGGAGCTTGCTCAGCAGGTTGAAGACCTGATTAAAGTTGCAAACATGGATTTGGAATTGGAGCCGTAGAATGAGGATGTTGACCTGATGTCGAGTGCACCATAGGTCACCGTTTAGTCTCCATCACCTCTAGTAGTAGAGTTAGCTCCAAGAGAAGAATGAGTTGTTATTCCTCTTGATGATGATTCGGTAATGGACTTGTACAAAATGTCTTATGATGAATTCCATAAGAGAATTGTACAATAACAGAGAAAGAATTTTCTGGATGATCATGCATCACCTAAATTCACTAGAGAGAGGGGGACAGTGGTTGACACCATCAAGAATTGAAATACCATTGCCGAAGCCAACTTGGCCATTTAAGGTGTAGCAAGATCAAACACTCAGTATTTGACAACCAAGAATAAGCAATTGGTACAAAACTTACAGGCTACCCAGTAAGAGATAGAACATCTCTGGGTAGTAGCACAGAACGTAGTCACCGCACAGGTGTACTTGGAGGAAATGGGAGAAGTAATACTTGGTGAAGTATCGTCACTTGGAGAGACATTGTGGGACCTCTATGAGGAGTTGATAACCATACATAAGGAAAATTTTCACTTGCATGGTTTGAAGAAGCAGAGAAGAGACTTTGTTGAAAGGAATGTACAAGCTTCCATTGTCATCATACAAGAATGGACAATGCAATACAAAGGGGAACTGCTTAACATGCCAAAGAAAATGAAGCCACCACAAGAGTTGGAGAAATCAAGAGTTTGAATGTTGATTCAAAACAACAAGCAGCTCGCCTCGTTTAATGGAAGTATATAGGCCCCATATATACGATTATATAACAATTTTTATTTCATGGTGAAAACACAGAAGATCTCATCAATTGGCTCACTCACTGAATCCAAACATAGATACCAAGTTAGGCAGGAGATTGAAGAGTACTTGGTGAAGCTAAGACAAATTTCCACCATGGAGAATTTGGAGATGAGAAGATAGAACATGCAAAATTACATTGGCGGTCCTATCCAGATTAGAAAAATGTTGCTCTTTATTGAGAGGGATGGTAAAAGGAGCTCCAAGTCAGTGTACCTAGATGCTATGGAGGCGAGAGTCCACTTTCATCTAGACACCATCACGTAGTTTAGGAATGTCATCGCATAGTACTGAGCTTAGCACCAACATGTGACTAAGAAGCATCAAGTGGAAGTTGTTGAGCTAGAGTTTCCCCAAACTTGACCATCATAGTGTTTTTCCTTATTAGGCTTCCAAGTTGTCTCTTAATTTGTCTTATATGGGTACAAGTGTAAGTTGTAATATTATTTGTAATTATTTTGTAAGTGAAATTCCAAGTGTCAATACTAGAATATGAAGAGTCATGATGTAATTTAATGAGTCAAACTGTGATGCAAGAGCATCTAACCCCCCCTTAATTAAAGGAGGAATCCAAAGCGGAGAAGGAGGACATGTGGACCATCAAGAAAAACCAGGGAAATCTGTTACAAACAGAGCTTAAACGATGGAATGGATAAGTCTCGAGAAAACTTGCTTTAAATGTAATCTACCATGTATGTGAATTAGTTGAGAGATTCATGGAAGGGATGTGATTGGATCCTTCACAGTGATCCGATCCAATGTTCCTTTATATATATATAAGCCTACGTGTTCAAGGGGGATATACAGAGTAATAGACAGAAACCTGTAAAACAGAGTATTCACAATGTAGTCAAGAGGAGAATTGTATCTAAGGTTGAAATGCTTTAGCTTGTAACTATGATGTGTATAATAGAAAATGTGTGTTTAAGTGTGCGCCTATGTGTTATGTAATTATGCCTTTTCCAATTTTGTTATGTATATATGTGTTGAGAAATTGAACCCAGTCGCGAGTGTGTTGATGGACCATTGATCATGGTAGGATCGATGGTGATCTAATGAAATATTTTTATATGTGGAGTCATGATGTGAATGCGGGTGTGGTAGAGAAACTGGCTTTAAAACACAGATTCCATCAAAACGGCGAGATCAAGCCAAGGAAGAATAAAGAAGAGATGAAGTATCGGCAAACTAGGGCTGTTGGATATTGTAGATCAATGGCCAGAATTTTGTTGCATGGGCGGAACCCTTTTGGGTGTTATCGAACCTTGCCCATTGAGAAGAGAGATTATAATAATGTGATGGGTCATGGACCATCGGATCGAGAGTCTAGATTGACGGTCTAGATCTACTAGCTAATCGTATTTTGGAGTAGTCAAGGGACAGTGAGATAGCACCGATGTGGTGGAACGTCGATATGCCGATAACAATAAGTTGGAAATCGGAGGTCGGATGATCGAAGCAGTGGAAAGGGTTGGAGCGAAGAGCGGACTCGATGGATATATAGATCTAGGTGAATTGTTTTTGAAGTCCGAACAAAGGGTTCAGAGAGGGCTTTTCATGGTTTTCCCGTGTATTCCATAAAATGTGTTTCCTGGGGTTTTAAGGCCTGAACGCATAATTTAAAGCTTCTGATAGTATAAAAGGCTCCGATAGTTGAATGGTTCATGATTTTAAGGCTTAAAGGCCTCATGAATGCTTCCGATAGGCTTGTGGGCCCATAACCAACAGGCCTCAGGATCGATAATTATAAAGGAAAGGGGTTTTGGCCTTACCCCCAAAATCTCTTTTCATCAAGTGGTATCAGAATGAAGTTGAATATTCTGTGTGCAAAAGCAAGTTAAGGGAAATTTTTCCTGCAAAAAGGAAGAAGGGAAAAGAGGTACAATTGTTAAATCTAGAGAGTTTATGGTCTTACTATCATGCAGAGAGCGACAGTGGAAGGTGAGAAGATTTGCAGCAACCTAAAGCAAGGAGTGCTCAATTGGTTCCAGAGGGGAGAACCAAAAGGACGCCAAAAGACCGAGTGAGGAGGGCTTGGTGAGGTATCATGTGGCAGAGGAAGACTGTTACTATAGAGGTTGGTTGTAGCTCACAGAAGATCATGAGGGTTGTTCCACTGAGGAGTGGGTAAAATTGCTAAAGACAAGGAGAAGCATATGACCAGGAGGTCATAAATTTTTGTGCCTCTGGAGTCTGATGTATGAGAATGTAACCCCCCCTTAATTAAAGGAGGAATCCAAAGCAGAGAAGGAATAGATGTGGACCATCGCGAAAAGCTAAGGAAATCGGTTACAAACAGAGCTTAAATGATGGAATGGATAAGTCTTGAGAAGACTTGATCTAAATGTAATTTGCCATGTATGTGAATTAGTTGAGAGATTCATGGAAGAGATGTGATCGGATCCTTCACAGTGATCCAATCTAATGTTCCTTTATATATATATATATATATATATATGAGCCTGTGTGTTCAAGGGGGATATAGAGAGTAATAGACAGAAACCTGTAAAACAGAGAATTCACATTGTAGTCAAGAGGAGAACTGTATCTAAGGTTAAAATGCCTTAGCATGTAACTATGTCATGTATAATAGAAAGTGTGTGTTTAAGTGTACGCCTGCGTTATGTAATTATGCCTTTTCCAATTCTGTTATATATATATGTGTTGAGAACTTGAACCCAGTTGTGAGTGTGTTGATCGACCATCGATCACGGTAGGATCGATGGTGATCCAATGAAATATTGTTATATGTGGAGTAGGTGTGGCAGAGGAACTAGCTTTAAAATGCAGATTCCATCAAAACGGCAAGATCAAGCCAAGGAAGAATAAATAAGAGACGAAGTATCGACAAACGAGGGTCGTTGGATCTTATAGATCAACGACCACGATTTTATCGCATCGATGGAACCCTTTTGGGTGTTATCGGACCTTGACCATCGAAAAGAGAGATTGCGATAATGAGATGGGACATGGACCGTCAGATCAAGAGTCTAGATCGACGGTCCAAATCTAATTGCTAATTGCATATTGGAGTAGTCAAGGGACAGTGCGATAGTGCCGATGTGGTGGAACACTGATACGCCGATAGTGATAAGTTAGCGATCAGAGGTCGGACGATCAGAGTAGTGGGAAGGGTCAGAGTGAAGAGTGGATCCGACAAATATATAGATCTGGGTGAATTGCTTTTGAAGTTTGAACAAAGGGTTTGAAGCAGGTTTTTCATGGTTTTCCTGTGTATTTCATAATATGTGTCGCTCGGGGTTTTAAGGCTTGAATGCATAATTTAAAGCTTCCCATAGTGTAAAAGATTCTGATAGTTAAATGGTCCATGATTTTAAGGCTTAAAGGCCTTAAGAATGCTTTTGATAGGCTTGTGGGCCCATAACCCACAGGCCTTAGGATTGATAATTATAAAGGAAAGGGGTATTGGCCTTATCCCCAAAATCTCTTTTCATCATATTGTAAAGAAGTTGAAGAGTCATGAGGGTAGACCAAAGGTCAGAAAAGGGAGTTGAATAGTCACCCCCTGTTGTTATAAATAGAACCTCATAACTCATGTAAAAGGGTTTTGGGAGCCAAGATTTTGGCTAGGATTAGGCTTAGAAGGAACTTGGGAGTGTTATCACCAAAAAGTTGATTATCTAGCCTAATTTACTAGATGGATTGAAGTATACCATGTAAAGCCAATTTTACCCTAGTAAAATTGCTTTCACTGTGAGAAATTACCTAATAAACCACCTTTATTAAGTAATTTATAGTTAAAACCATGACAAATAATTAAATAAATCACTATCTGTTTGATTTTATTCTAGGAATAATTAATTAAACCATTGTTTTATTATTATTCCTTGTTAAATTTGACCCAATGATGAAAAATAAACAAATAAATTATTATTTATCTTATTTTTCTCTAAGAATGACTAAATAATCATTAATTAATTACCATTATTTGTAAAATTTGGCTAAATCCCTTATGAATAATTAAATAAATCATTATTTGTTTATTATTCCTTAACTAATTCCTTCAAAAATAAAATAAATAAATAAGTTTATTTATTTATTATTTCTAAATAAAAGTTTAAATACTTTTTCCCTCTTAAACAAATATAATAAAATATTCCAAGTGGTACTTCCAAGAATGGAATCAATAATATTTTATTATTGCTCATTATTCGAGGATAACTCAATATTTTGTTATAAATAGGAGGATTTTCCAGTCATTATTCACTTTTGATTGTTTTCATTGTTGCACTTGTTATTGTAACTTTGATTATTATTATTGTCGCACACCATATTTTTGTTGAGTTTACACATTATAGAGGAGAGACTCTACACAAGCTGAAGATGTCTGAGGATAGCTAAGAACCCATCCCATAGAGGGGGACTGGTAACATCTATTTGTTCCCTTCATAGGTGTTATAATAAGAACTATTCTTTGTATATATGGTTTCCATTGGATGGTTGGGGTTATTACTCTTTCTTTTTTCTATTTAACTATGATTGTGGCATAGATTCGGACTTTGGTAGGTTTTGTTTCTATAATTTGCTACATATCTACAATTTTTAGTAGCCATTTCTATTGTTGAGATTGTTTGTCATCCACAATCTTATGTGGGTTCTTTTCGTATATCATTGAGAAGAAAACACTACAACAAATTGGTGACTTCGCTAGGTTTTATACTTCAGATCTAGAAACCTGGGTGACCTTTAGTTTTCATCTTAGGGTTTCTTCTTTTTTCAATTCTATTAATGTTTCCTACTGTATTAACCCTAGATCTGTTAAATTTCTAACTTCTGCAAGATTTCTAGTCGTTTCTGCAGGTCTCAGGAACCAACCATGACAAAGGAAACATTTTTTTATGAAGTTTTCAGACCGGAAGTCTTGGAATAGAAATAGTAGTTTTCAGCCCAAACGGCGCAATCTAGGCTCCAAAACACATCTTTCATCCCAAAAAGTATGATTTCATTAAAAAAAGGTCAAAACCTGTGAATTTTGGGTTTTAGGGTTTTTCTTAGAAATGTTTCTCAATTTTGTTGAGAGTTCTCTGCTGGGTGTTTGAATTCTGTCTCATCCCTCTTGGCCTTCATCCACTCTGTTTTACTTGTTGAAGTCGAATTTAGCCTCCCCTAGGGCTTCTAGTACACTTCCACCTTTCTAGGAGGAGTTTAGCTGAGTGAGAAGTCTAAGTTTTTGCAGTGCCTTCAGCCACATTTTGTAGATCTATAACATTTTGTTTTAGATCTAATAATATAGGTCACTACAATCCATAGTTTCAAATTTTAACTTGTTTGGTCATTCCCTTAGGGTACCATCAGTTTCCCTAGGTGTTTCACCCATCTCCCTATCTTCTTGCAACAATCTTCCCCTCTGGTTTTTTTTTGTTGTTGCACCGCTTTCTAGAAGCTTAGAGTCACTTGATCCCAGTCACACTGAAATTCATATCTCTTGGCCATTTCAGTGTATTTTCCATCGGTTTAGCCACCAAGTAGTACAGTGTTTGTAAACCCAGTTTGGGTGGGCTTTATTTAATTGTTTTGATGCTTATTTTCTGTTATTTATTCCAATTTATTTGCAACAAGCTTTTTTCTTTTCTACAAGCACGATCCGGGCTTAATCAATTAATACAATTGCACACACAAGAACACCTTAAGTGAAGGGCGCTTGGTTTACACCATCAAGCCAAGACTTAACATAATAAATTTGTCTCACTGAATCAAAGATAGAAGATATATTGTTGATCTCCCTTCACCATTTCCATGTTTTGTGTGTCCTTCCATCATTGCGCCCCCAAGGCGTGTGTTGTGAAGACTATTAGGCCTTCACTCCTAGTTTTCGCTTAGACATATTACTCCTCCCAATCAGGTTCGCATTCATAGCCCTTCAAGTCCCCATATCGACTCTTCTCCTGGTCCTTTTGATTTCGAGCCTCCTTCACCGCAGATCATCACCATGCCTGGATCCACAATTGGTGTAGGAAGCCAAATTGGTGGTGGCTCCAGTGCTATATCGATGGTCACATTAGGTGAAACAGTGTCAGGAATCGTTTCAATAGCTACCAAGCTCCCCTTTATGGTTGGGTTAAGTCTATCGGATCGTAACTAGTTAATAAATGACCCCATACACCATGAAGCTAGTTGGCCCTCTATTCTGACTAAGCTTCCCTCAGACATCCCAAAGTTTGATGGTATTGCTGGAGAGAATCCTACCAACCATGTTTGATCCTTCCACATGTGGTGTTCATCCAACTCCATAACTGATGACTCTATTCTTATTCGTCTCTTCCAGTGCATGCTCACTGGAGATGCTGCAAAAGGATATGTAGACCAGCCGTTCGAATCTAATTTTTTTCGCGACACTTTCTAAAGCATTCTTATCATAGTTTCAGTTACCTATCTGGTACGACATTGGTACGTAGCTATTAAACATATTTTGTGAATCCTCTACCACTTGCCTTTCTAACAATGTTCAAAAGTGACGTTGAAGGAGGACCACATGTCGTGTCCTACCTTTCGAAGACTGTCTCTATCTAGATTGATTTCTTAAGAGCCTTTTATCCCCTATTGGGAAAGATGTCGCATCCCATTTTCCTCAGACTGAGGAAGAAGCTCTCCAGACCGCTTTGAGATATGATCTGATTTTTGCTCAATCTGGTTATGTCTATACTGTCATTCCAGACCTCCCTTATCCTGGAAGTGCCAATGCACTGGGGGCATCTCAAATTGTCAATGGTATGATTGGATCTCTTTCACACTCTTCACCATATTCTCAATAAATTCATGGCTATCCGTAGGGGGGCACTAGTTCCTCCAACATTTATGCCCCTCCTACGAGCAACATGTTTCCAGGGCCCCAACCCATCTACCAAAGTGTTGCCCCTTCTTATGCATAGCGAGGTGCTCCAGCCCCTCAAGCATTAGCGCCACAACATCTCATGCATCCTTGGCCTTAGTATGCACCACCCACTTAAGGTGAGGTGTTTGCACAGTAGAGTGCTACCAATCCCCCAAATTCGAAGAAAAATAATAAGGGGAAGGGTAACAAGGGTAGCCAGGGTAACCAGGGTAACCATGGTAACCAGCCTAGTGAACCCCAAGGGAACTAGCCTAACACAAAAAACCAGCAATAGGGTGGTCAACCCAAGCAGAACAAGGTTATTCATATGAATAAGCCTTGTGCATGTTGTGGTGTACATGGCCATTATACACATGAGTGTCCTCTTTTACCCCAAATGCACCAAATGTGGGAAGCTCAAGCAGCTTCTCGAGGTCAACAATCACCTCAAAAGCTTGTGCCATCTCAACCAGCAGTGCTAACAAATGCTTTCCCTCAGTAAGGATTTGTTGTTGCTCAACCTCAGCCAGGTCAAGTAAACCAACCTTCTAGTCTTGGTTACTACCATATCCTCATGATGGATTTTGACGAGGTCAATACCTCTAATCAGCAGCCAGCTCCTCAGCACTCTGTTGTTACCATCTCAGCCGAGTCATCGAGATCCACCCACCCAACACCTTCTCCATTTGTGGGTGCCTCTCTTTTGTTCCTACTAGGAACTACTCCTCGAGGTCTCAATCATGCATGAGCCATTCCATCGGGACATTACCCTGGAGGCCAAATACATTTATTATTCCCCCCTCCAGAAGTATTTTATGTCGCTAGCATGGCTTCGTAAGTCCTTCCTAATGTGACTTTTGGGATCCTAGTATGGTACATTAATCCCCTAGAAAGCACTCTTCCTGGTCAGCTATGACCATATCATGCTTGGACCCAAGTTCAACTAATCCCTACGGCCCCTATCACTACTCCAGTTCCACCGCAACCTCAACAGGAATGCACTCATGTTGGGACAACATCAAGACAGGAGCAAAACAATAGGAGGAATGAACCTTAGGATAAGGCTCTCCAAGCTCCTCCATCCCCTAAGGCCCCAATGTCGTCAACCCCATGCGCTTTATGTGAAGTTGTTGGGCACGCCACCAAAAATTGTCCTAAACTTCCTCAACTTAAACCTTTGGTTCACAAAGCATTCCCTAAGTCGAATATTTTGGAAGTCCATGTCAACTTACCGGTCCCACCTAAGAAACTCAAAACTCTTTGCAAAAACAACGCTTGTGCCCTTTGTGATCTTCATGTTCATTATTCTCGTTGTTGCCTACGTCTCGATGAATTTTGTGATTGCCTTGGGATGATTCGTGAATACAAGGCCACTCATAGTGGAGCGTCTACTCCTCTACTAGTAGATTTTGGTACCACCGGTCAATCAAAAAAGGAGAACTCTAGCCCTTCTATTGTGATCCCTTCCCTCGATGTCGAGATGACGGACACCACATGTCCCATTCTTTACCTGTTGTCATCCTTCATCTCCTCACCGAAAAACCTTCCTCAAGTTGTTGCGTGTGTTTCTATCAACCCTCCTTCGGCACAATCCCAGGTCTCAACATTAGTAGATCCTCCATCCACCAGTCCATCATCTACCATTCAAGACGATGCATATGTGAACCTTATTCCTCAAGTTTATGCACCAGGTGATTCTGCCGCATGATGTAGTCAGTCTTCCTCCTGTCCACCTATCTCCCAGCCTAATGAGAACACCATGGAAGCTATGTCTACCCCTGATTACCCCTGCACTTGAGTAAGGGGGCATTCCTTCAAGAGGATTTCAAAGGCCATCTCCTTCATAATTATCACAATGCGCTTTACCTCCAGAAATGTTGCTCATAGCACATCCCTTTGATTTGCATTTCTTTATTTCTGCCATAAAGCTAGGTAGATTGCATCATCTCATCCATTGTATTTTAAACCTTTCAGATGGATCCATCATCCACGCCATATATTAGCCATGTCGATGGTGCGATTCACTTCTCCTGGAATCTAGCCTCAACATCTTGGGACATTTTTACCCCCTTGCATACGTTAGTCCTTTCAAACGGCATGTGCATTTTATCTTCCACCAATAATCAGGCCGAATATGATGTAGTGATAAGTTTGTCAGTCAATGCCCTTTCTCATCACATCCTTCATATTCATGTTCATTTAGGTTCGTTGCTACTTGTCATGCAATTGAATGGTGTGTATCATGTGCATAACCAAGTTCTATTTAGAAACTATCTACGAGTGAAGCTATTGGTACATGAATTTGACACCATTACCTTTAATCATGTGCCTAGAGCCCAAAATCACTATGTAGATACCATTGCAAACAACATTATAGATTGGAATTTATCACATCTATACAACAGAAGATAACCACACAATTAACAAACCATCATCGTCATACAAAATGCATAATCATATTATGTATCATATAAGTGTTTGGAGCCATTACTCTAAATACATCCGATATGCATGTTACAAAAATCACAATCAAAGGGACCCACATGTCCCTACATCTAGTCACTTTCAGACAGATCTCGCACCAAAGGCTCTGCGCCACCTGCACATAGACCACATATTGCATGACCTATCATCACCACGTGCCACATGATACCTCGCCACTCTAAGGGAAGACATGTACACTCATTTGTGTATCAATCCTCTAATTTGTTCCAGCCATGCTCTGAAACCTCAGTCAAGAGTACATAAAACCTACGATGCAAATGAGCAAGTAGCATAGTATCATATGGACCCTGCTATGATAATGATGTCCTCTATTTGTAGCCCCAGGCATTGCGGCTTGGCTTGCATATCCTGATGGATTTAACGGTGCTATGTCTGCATACAACATATTTCACACTCAGTACCATATACATGTGATCAAAATATAAAATGCACCATAAAACATAGTAAGTTAACACTTATCATCTGGTCCCCATGCTCGCTCGGGTGGAAGTGGCAAGTCAATACCGCCTTGATAATTCATCGTGCTATAAGGGTAGTTGTCAATGTAAAGAGGCGTCTGGTCCCAGTGTGTTAAAAAATTGGGTCAGAACACCCATCCGACTCCCCCTCCTCCTCCTCTCCATAGTAGCTACCCCTAGCGTCGCATCCTAGGCTCTTGCGGGTCCCCATCTCAAATTTATACATGAGGATGGATAATGGGTATCTTCTCAAAGAAGAGCACACACAATACTATACCAAAAGAGCAGTCACGATTCACCTACCTCTTACAAAGACTCATCTATTGTTTCACCGATGACAGCATCATCCAGGCTCACCCATCGTAGGTCCCAACCAAAACACTCTCAACTATCATTATCTGCGCTTAGTGATGTGGTGGAATTCCTAGCTTCCCAAGACCCGTAGCATAGTTGCGGCAAGAGCCTGTGTCTCTAGCCTCTCTAGATCAATAAGTGGGATATTTGTGCCCTTGACACAAACACCTTGATGACAATGGCACTCCATGAACTCGGTAATTTTCCTCCCACGAGGTAACACCGGATGAATATCTCCCACCACTTCGAGAGAAGGTATTCCAGTCAAGAAGTAAATATCCTGTAATGTGAGCTTGATCTTGTGCCCCTTCGTGACAAAGACCTCCTGGTTTGGATCCCAATAGCTCACAATTATTGATAGCAAGGGCTCACTTGCCCTCATCAATGGGTTCTCTACCAACTTGAGAACCCCATAACAAGCCAATTCCCCTTGAACAGCCTAATTCCCTTGGATCTTGGATCGAAGAGTATCCAAGCCTCATTCATGCTAGCTAATTTTCAACTCTGCTATATCTACAAAACACCACATGTCTTTTTAGTTTAGAAAAGAAAAAAATAGGCTACACTGATCAACTTGCAACCCTCACCAAGCCAACAGACCAACCCTTCCTCCAACCACAAATTGCAGTTTTTAGCCCAGAAAGTGTGACCTTGCAGTCTTCCAGTTGTTTTCGGTGAGCCAGATCGCATTTATGGACCTAGAAAATGTGATGCGACCGTGAGCAAGGGCAAGGGTCCCCGAAGGAGCTTCCAGGTGCCAAAAACCAAGAAATAAACTGATGAAATTGAAGAGATGAGTAAGACCACCTACCTCAAAGTTGAAAATCTTGATTCCAATGGTCGGTTTGTCCACTACGATCTCCACAATATCTAGGGCCTTTTCCTCCTCTCCACATTCACCACAACTCACTTAGCAAATGAATCCAAATTGGAGGGAAAACATCCTTTCATAGAAAAATTCCTAATTTTTCTATCGCCCATTGCGACTAGACTGTAGCTCAATTTCACTAACTATCACAACTGTTGGAAATTTCTCATCGAGCTCTAAAATGGGTCTTCCTTAGTTTTGATGATTTGACACTTCACTAGGAAACCATTTTTCCAAGAAAGGTCACTTCGTCGCCCCTCAAAATCAAATTTCGTCATAAAGCAACACTTGTACTTTGAGGTCCACCTCCTCTAAATACTTGTCATACCATATGTTGATTGTCATCATGAGTAACCATCATTTACTCATGTTTTCATGGTCCCCACCAGGCCTCGTCTGTGTGGTAGCATCATCAAGTCACCCCTTTTTAGAGCACCCGCGATGAGTCACCCTTGCATTCTTGGACTGTATTTCATGTCCCATCATCTCATATCACAATATCCCATCCATATTCGCATATCGTTCATCCTGTGTTGCCCATTTTGGCCTCCAGTCTTACTGTCCCCATCCCCTTTGAAATTGATAAAGTTGCTACCAGCTCAACCATGAACTTTATGCTCTGACAAGGGTAGTCATATATTTGTCCCGCGGTCTCATTTCCCCATTGTACTTGATGTCATTCCATCAGTCACATTACTATTTTCCCCCGTGCTTTGGTTGAGAATCCTCATTGTCTCATCTATCATGGGCCTTATTCTGTCAACATCATCTCATTCATTCCTAAAGAATGAACTAGAGGGCAATGCATCTTAGTTTCAGCTTCCATTCTTGTTCATTGCCTTGGATCGAGCAGAGGGTTCCATTATTGGCCTTTGACTTGATCATTTAATGTTATGATCCATACACTTAATATTCCAGTGATGCAATAGTCTATACCAGTGATTCCCGGGTGTGTGTGAGATGTTTTCAGACCTCATGAGGGGGTCACCCTTCAAGTAGCCCCCCACATGCTCGGATGCATACCTACTATGTTGTAGCCTCAGATGCAGTTCCTTAGAGTTGATGGGTTTAGTTCCTACCGACTGCAATGTCCATAGCATGCATGTCTCCTTCAGATGATCTGTTCAGTTTTGCAGAGCCCTTCCTTGTTCAGCAGGGCTTCTCCGATTGTTATAACCTCCCTGCCACCCATTTCTTGAGGGAAGGGGCTTTGTATCTCATGTACTCAGATATTATTGTATTCAGTCCTCGCTCATGTTTTTACTAGGTGCATTATGTATATGGTACACATTCTATTATTTTCTAGCTCTGTTATGCCAGCATGTCATGTACCATTCAACATGTACTTTGTTGCTGAGTTTCATATTTCTAGGCGAACAATTAATTTTGTACTAAGTTATCTCGGTGGGTATGGGTATGCCTCCCCCACCTCATTGAGGTTTGGTACCATAACATAAAAGGAGACTTGAATTATTCTCTCCCCCTCTATCACTATCCTCTCTCAGATTCAGCTTCATTAGTCTCTCTCTCTCTCTCTCTCTCTCTCTCTCTCCTTGACTCCTTTGTGTCTTCTAAGTGATTGTATCTTTACAACATACTTCATTCATACATTTTTCTCCCAACACTCGTACATTGGGGGACAATCTGTTATCAACAAATAATTGATCATCTATTCTAATTTACTAGATGGATCGAAGTATACCATGTAAAGCCAATTTTACCCTAGTAAAATTTCTTTCACTGTGAGAAAATACCTAATAAACCACATTTATTAAATAATTTATAGTTAAACCCATGAAGAATAATTAAATAAGGCACTATTTATTTTATTTTCTTCTAGGAATAATTAATTAAACCATTGTTTTATTATTATTCCTTGTTAAATTTGACCCAATTACGAAAAATAAACAGATAAATTATTAATCTTATTTTTCTCTAAGAATAACTAATTAATCATTAATTAATTATTATTCTTTGTTAAATTTGACTAAATCCCTTATGAATAATTAAATAAATCATTATTTGTTTATTATTCCTTAACTAATTCCTTGAGATAATAAATAAATCATTTATTTATTTATTATTTCTAAATAAAAGTTTAAATACTTCTTCCCTCTTAAACAAATATAATAAAATATTGCAAGTGGTAATTCCAAGAATGGGATCAATAATATTTTATTATTGCTCATTATTCAAGGATAACTCAATATTTTGCTATAAATAGGAAGGTTTTCCATTCATTATTCACTTTTGATTATTTTCATTATTGCGCTCATTAATGTAACCTTGATTATTTTGATTGTCGCACACCATATTTTTGCTGGGTTTACACATTATAAAGGAGAGAGACTCTATACAAGCTAAAGACGTTTGAGGATAGCCAAGAACCCATCCCATAGAGGGGGAATGGTAACATCTATTTGTTCCCTTCACAGGTGTTATAATAAAAACTATTCTTTGTATATCTGGTTTCCACTAGTTGTTGCAGATCTACAATGTTTAGCAGCCATTTCTATTGTTGAGATTGTTTATCATCCATAATCTTAAGTGGGTTCTTTTTGTACATCATTGAGAAGAAAACACTACAACAGGGAGTATTGTGAAGAGCCTTAGCTTCTTCACAGCATGGAGTGAGTATAATTCTTTGGAGGAGCAGGTTTCCTTGACTTTAATGTTCCACTATTGGGGCTAGTGGTCCGTCAATGGTGTATGTATGAATGGAACTTTCACTTATAATAAAACTCAGAGCTGACACACATTCATGCATATGTTGTGAATATAGTAGGACTATTCTTGTTGTAATTTCAATGTATTTTATTTAACTTATTCTTATGCTTATGAACTATTTCCTTTTCATTTGTGTGAATCTTGTTGAATGCGTGTTGTTGTATTAATTCATCACATTAACTTGTGGACTATTTTTCATATTAGGTTGTGATGTCATTAAGCTCATTTCTTCCTTTCAATCTACATACTATTATAGGCTTCCAAGGGGCACACTACCTTTTCCCTTCATCTGTTGGAACCTTCATGCATCACAAATGATTCTTTGTAGGGTCACACACTTGCTCTCACCCAAAGTTACCGTACTTCACTGTGTGTTCCTGCAGTCAAGGCATAAAATTACCACCCACTGCTAAGACTCTTACACCAAATAGTGTGAGGTCTAGTTGGGACTCCATATCGAGGAGATCCCTTGAATTTTGGTGGGTCCAACACTGCCAACATTTCTGGCACTAGAAGGAGGGATAGATGACAATATGAGCCCTTGAAGTCTGTTTTGAATTTCTGCAAACATTTAATGGCTTCTCCAAAATCATAACCCCTGCATGTATTTCCAGAACACAAATCTAAAAGTGCCGATGGAAATTATTGATGACTTGTCAAATTTGAAATTCAATGGCAAGGGTGAAACAACCTTGTTTTTGTACATCACAGATTTTCTTGATTTTTGGATGAAGCACAACATCCACTGTGAGGATGTTGGATATAGGTTGTTCAGTCTTACATTTGAAGGGAATGTACGAGAATGGTGTAACACATTTCCTAATGACTCCATTCACTCTTTCGAACAACTTTTCAAATAGTTATTTCATGCTTGTGATTTCTATGATCGTAAAAATCTATGCAAGAAAATTTTAAATTTTTGAACAACACCTAATGAATGCATTAAATATTTTCATGATCGTTTCATCCATGTTTTCTTTGAATTTCCAGAAGATGATGTTGATTGGTCTTTCTTGGTTGACATATTCTTATATCTTATTCACATTCAAAAAATCTACACGAGCTTGAATCTTTTGAACCTGTCCTAACATACCTCGGTATTAGACCTTCTAAATCTATGACAAATGAGGTTGTTGTTCCAGGTGACCTTCCGTCCCCTTCTCATCAAACAACTATAGTTCTGTAGGTTGAGGTGGGAGAAGTTGAGAATTCATTTGTTGATCTATCACCATCTTTCAACACCTCACATACTTGAAATTTGAGCGTAGGTTTGGACTGTGAGTTTGATGGTTCTGTTGAAGTGTTATCTCCTCATCCTCCTTCCTTTGGTACCTCCGATCCTCCAGATTATGATGTGTTGTATTCACCTAGTTTGAATTTCTCTTTTGATGTTCAAAAGGATAAAGTTCTGGATGGAGTTGGTTTTGAACATCCAACCTACGATATCATTTTCAATGAGTATGTATGGAAATCCAAATCTGAATAAGAATCTATGATGAAGGATGACCTCCTTCCTTCTGCATCTCTTCCACATTATCTTGGCATTTTCCATGATTCTATCATTCCTGTTGAATCTTGTGAAAATTCAGTTTCTATTGATGTTACTACTTTCATTCATTCTCAAAAAACGTGGAATGTTAGTTTTTTCATATGAAGGCAGATAGGACAAATTTGTTTTCCCTTACCTTTCTAGTCTCTCATCTCATATTTCTTGAAATATAGAGAGTGAAATTTATCATTCTCCATCATCCACTCTTTACAATTCATTAGATCATGAGGATGTCTCTGTTTGTAATCTTGAATTTTCTAATTGTGGTTGTCGTGATCTTTTCATTGATTCAATCGGTCATGATTCTGATTTTTCCACCATCAATCTTTCCAAGCCACCGATCTTTGATGATCCATATTATGGTGAAGTGGAACTTCCCCAAGATTCCGAGGCACTTCAGATCGAGCTCATGGTTATGTTAGGTTCTTGTAGTCTTGAGGTCAATTCCACTTCCGATAAAAAATTTGTTGAATCTTTATAAGATCCTCATCACTCTGTTGCACACATTGAAAATCAATATATTTTACAATTTTTGCATCCCCCATTTGTATCACACGATCTTATTGCTCAGTCATTGGAGGAGTATTACATGGTGAGCATGGTTGCAAAGAGAAAATTTTCTTCTTTCTTTATGTTCATCTTTTTTCACAGTTTGAAATTTTGTGCTTACATGTCTTCAAGTCACATTGTCTACATCCCACAATGCACTCATAGAGTGTCCCCCATGCACATTTATTTCTTTCTTTTCTGTGCATTCTTTCAAACATCAAACATTTTGGTTTGCACTATCTTATCTTATTTGTTTGTTTTTATGCTTTTATATCTTACTTAATGAGCATTCCCTTGCATACGTAGGCTATCCATTGCATCAGCGGCTACATTGGAAGTATCATTTCATGTGAGTCTGGCCTATTCACTGTTACATTAGGAGTAGGAGTAGTTGTTTGATTTTCTTGTTGCTCCTTTGCATTGGTTTCTTTCACTTTCTGCTCTGCTTCTTTCATTTAGTTTCCGTCTTTTTAGTCATAGGATAACTTCCACATGAGAGTGTGTTTGGCTTCTTAGACAAGCTTGGTGAAGTCCAAGATGAAGTTGTACTGCTGCCAATGCTTGGTTTCTTTGTATTCCCTCTCTTTATGTCAATCTTTCATTTCTTTTAGTCAATGATACTCTAATGGAAATTGCGTTCCTTTCAGAGAAACTTACAAGTGAAATCATGATGCTTGCACTTTTAACTAGTACCAACTACTCAAATTAGTCTTCTATTTTTGGTTAATCCTTGTCAGCTAAGTTGAGTAGAGTACGAAGGGGAGGAAAAAATTAACAAGTATGTTAGAGGTGTATATAAATATCCTTCTCTGAAGGAACAACCTATTCTTCTCTCAATAAGTTAGGATCCCTCTTCTGCCCCCATGAAATAAATAAGTGCCTATGCACATTTCTTTGAACAAAAAAAAAATGAAAAATGAAATAAAGGGTGAGAGAAGAAAAATGATTCTTGTGCAGAGAGGTGAAGCAAGCAACTCCGTCAGGGTACTATTCAGGCTCACTGGCTGCGAAGAACCGTTTATTTTTTTTAAAGTGACTCTGTCTAGGTACTATATAGGCTTTCTCATGTTGGAGAAACACCAGAGATGAAAACTAAGACTCTATATTCTATTTTATTCATGCATTTATAAACTCCTTATCCCCAATCAAAACAACTCATTTTGACTTGGCTTGGTAATTATGTGTTGTCGATAAAGATAATGGTAGGGACTATATCTTTAACTCAAGCTAAGTCAAGAAGCTACAATACCAATGAACTCAACAATACTTCCGATAGATTTATACCTATTTTTCACAAGACAAAATCCATACAGAGAGAGGGAGTTCTACTAGTGTGTCGCTAGTGTTGTTGCGGCTACAACCACCCACCAAAATTTTGCCTATGTTTTGATTTTGGAGCCTTCCTTCCTATCAACGAGAACTTATCATACACTGATTCACGTATGCATGTTATGAATAAGACTTATATTTTTCATTTTTTATTGTGCTTTCTTGCTTTCACACTTCTTGATCTTTCTAACTCACATGATAACCTCCTAACTTGGTCACACAACAATTCTGGGCTTACCTCCAGAAGCTGCACAATCCTTGAAGACGGTCGTCGTTGTGGCGACTCTACTCACATACTTGATTTTCCTTTTGTTTGATTAGTTTTTCACTTACTCTACATTGATTCACTCATACTTATTCATTTTTACACTCAAGCTCACATCATCACTCACTTCTGCTCATTTTTCACACTTCGACAGGGTAGACCTGCACTTGCTTTGGAAAGATATTGCCTTTCCAAACTGGGCAATTCACAATCCTAATGCTCAAGACACAAGATTGGTCTCTAGAACTATGTAGTGCACAACACATGCTAACTCCAACTACACATTCCGTAGTTCCAGGGGTCAGCCTGTCATCTTCACCACTAAGACTTCATAATGCGTAGTCTCTCCCAGTCTCGGTCAAGGCTGGGATTGCACATTTCGTAGTCCCAAGCCTCAAGCTTCATCCTTGGATGTTGGGATTGTGTGGTGTGCAGTTCCCATAGTCTGTCAACCCCCCTTGTCATTAAAAATTGTGCAATCCTTATCTCTATTTGTCCGGTTGGCTGCTTGATCATGATTTGAAGGTAGATTTGTTGAAGCTAATGTTTACATTCCACATGCTTTCTTTTTGTCCCAAAGGTACCACATTTATGAAGCACTTTTCGCCAACAGACATTGTTACCATGGCACCAAAGATATCTACTTCAAAAGTGATCACTGAAAGTAGTAATGGGGAAGCAGTTGAACAAACACCAATATACTTGTTAGTGTATGAAGAAACTCATATGTTTATAGAAAAGGGATCAACACTTTCATGGAAACAAGTTAATGAATCTCTTTCAGCAAAGAACCTTGAGGAAGATCTAGAGGAAAACTCTAGAAGCAACACCAACAAAAAGAAACAATCCCGTATAGGATAAGGGAAAGAAAAAGGTTGTTGATAATCCAAGGGAAGAAAAAAGTTGAAAGATGAAAGAAGATCAAGTCCATATGAAAGAATATTTAGCAGTAGAAGCATAGTGGAAGTAGAGGATGTAGAGAGAAGAGCAGAGGAAGAGAGAAAAGTAGAGCTTGCAGGAAGTAGAACTAAGATTGAAGCAAGAAGAACAAGAACTGAAGGGAGAGTGAGAGTTGAGAAGGAAAGAAGAAGAAGAGAAGAAGAAGCATGAAGAAAAGGAAAGGAAAGGTGTCGTTGTAGAGGAAACAATGCCAATATAGGCTGAGGAGAAAGAACAAAACCAACCAATAGCATACGAGGAGGGTGAACATATGCAGGATCAGGAGCTTTCTTAATAGGTTGAAGACTTAATTAAAGTTGCGAATATAGAGCTGAAATTGGAGCCATAGAATGAGGATGTTGACCTGGTGCTGAGTGCACCATAGGTCACTATTCAGTATCCATCGTCTCCAATAACATATTTAGCTCTGAGCAAAGAAGGGAATGTTGCTACTCTCGATGATCATCCAGTAATAGACTTGTACAATCTGTCTTATGATGAATTCCATAAGAGAATTGTATAAGCATGGAGAAATCATTTTCTAGATGATCATGCATCACCCATATTCACTAGAGAGAGGGTGATAGTGGCAGGCACTAACAAGAATCCAAATGTGATTTCCGAAGCCAACTTGGCCTTTTCAGGTGCAGCAATATCAAACACTCAGTATTTGATGGCCAAGAATAAGGAATTGGCACAAAACTTACAGGATCCCTAGAAATATATAAAGAAAATCCATGCAGTAGCATAGAACACCGTCTCTGCATAGGTCTACTTGGGGGAAATGAGAGAAACGATACTTGGTAAGTATCGATATTTTCATAGACCATGTGGGACCTCTATGAGGAGCTCATAACCATACTTAAAGCAATAGCTTAGTTTCATGGTTTGCAGCAGCAGAGAAGAGTACTTTGTCAAAAGGAATGTACAAGTTGACATTGTCACCATGCAGGAATGGACAATGAGATACAAAGGGGAACTACTTAACTTGCCAAAGAAAATGAAGCCACGGACAAACCTAGAGAAAGCTAGAGTTCTAATATTTATTCAGAACAAAAGGTAGCTCGCCTCGATCATTGGAAGTATTCAAACCTCATATGTATGGTTATACAATAGTTTGAATTTCATGGTGAAAATACAGAATATCCCATCAGTTGGCTCACTCACTGAAATCAAATGCGGACACCAGGTTAGGAATGAGATTCAAGAATACTTGGAGCAGCTAAGACATATTTCCACCAAGGAGGATTTAGAGATGAGCAAACAGAATATGCATAATTATACCAGTGGTCCTCTTTATACTAGAACAATGTTTCTCTTGCTTGAGAGGGATGTTAATACTGGCTCCAAGTGAGTTCATGAGATGCTATGGAGGCTAGAGCCTGCTTCCAGCCAAATACCATCAGACAGTTTGGGGATGTCATCGTACAATACTGAGCTTGGTACCAGCTTATGACTGAGAAGCATCAAGTGGAAGTTGTTGAGCTAGTGTTCCCCAAACTCAATCATCATAGTGTTTTTTCTTCTTAGGCTTCCAAGTAGTCTCTACATGATTTGTGTTATATGGGTAAAAGTGTAAATTGTAATATTGTTTATAATTATGTTGTAAGTGAAATTTCAAGTGTCAATATTGGAATATGAAGAGTCGTGATGTAATGTAGTGATTCATTCTGTAAAGAATTTGAAGAGTCATGAGGGTAGTCAAAAGGTCCCCAAGGGGAGTTGAAGAGTGACACCCTCTTGTAAATGTATTTTGAGAGCCAACCTTTTGGGTACGCTTAGGCTTAGAAGGAGCTTGGGAGTATTGTGAAGAGCCTTCACTTCTCTGTAGCACAAAGCGAGTATACTTCTTTGGAGGAGCAAGTGTTCTCGACTTTAATGTTTGACTATTGGGGCTAGTGGTCCAACAATGGTGAATGTATGAATGAATCTTTCACTTATAATAAAACTCAAAGCCTACATGCTTTCACATGTATGTTGTTAATATAGTAGTACTATTCTTGTTATATTTGCAATGCATGTTATTGAACTTATGCTTATGCTTATGAACTTTTTTTTTATTTGCATGAATCTTGTTGAATGCATATTGTTGTATTAATTCGTCAGTTTAACTTGTGGACTATTTCGCATCTTAGCTTGTGATGTCATTAAGCTTGTGTGTTACTTTCAAGATGTGTAATATTATAGGCTTCCAAGGGGAACACTTCCTTTACCCCTCATGTTTTGGAACCTTCATGCATCGCACTTGACTCTCTGTAGGGTCACACACTTGCTCTCACCCAAATTTACCATACTTCACTCTGCCAATTTCTGTAGTCAAGGCATACCATTACCACCAACTACTAGGGCTCCTAATCCAAATGGTGTGAGGTCTAGTTGGGACTTCATATCAGGGAAATCCGCTTCATGTTGGTGGGTCTAGCACCATCAACAGGCGGAGAGTTGAAGTCTTAATCCCAGTTTCTAGACTTGCCCATAAGATAAGTGCCCAATTATGTTCTTATGCATTTGAATATTATGTATATGTCTTCTATGCTGACAAAAAATTTATGTTGATGTTGAGGAATATGATTTCTTGTATGAGTATGGAATGTTGGTTCCCTATGTAAATTTTGAGGAATGGTTGATTTCTTGTAGTCTCTTTACAAGTTTGAATTTCATGAATTTTTATTCCTTAGCAATATGTGAATATATGTGTTAATATGACCCTTAAATCAATCTAAATTTCGTGAGTATAAAATAGATGCGTAAATATATGTTATTAACTAAATTATTCCATTAAATTAATTGAACATTAGTCCTCTCTATTTATACACATATATGTAATTTTAGGATATATATATATAGATGGGACAGGATGAGTGCTTGTTAAGCTTAGGAGACATAGTGTTTATATGAAATGTTATCTCATGAGGGATAGACTTGTTGACAATATGTTATATATCTATCTATCTATCTATCTATATATATATCATATCTATATCTACTATATATATATATCTTAAAAAAAATAATATATATAATATTATATATATATATATATATATATATATACTATATATATATATATAATATATATAATATATATATATATATATATATATATTATATATATATATTATATATATATATATATATAACTCGCAAAATGAGGGCACTAAATCTTCAAAGGGATATGCCCTATTACAAATTACAAAACTCTAGAGTTTCATAGAGGAAAATAGTTAAGTGTTGGAGGGTGCTTAGCCACAATAAATCCACAACTTATATTAACATTGGATAATGACTAATTTATGTGTTGATACAAATATAAGTAACTAGTAAGAGACAAAGGTTGATATGGGAGGTAAGTATGATAGGCAACGGTAAAATCAATGTCTTAGGCCCTAGGGACTCGTAAACCAATAAAACAAAAAAATATTTTATAACAGGTAATCATGTTTTTGTAAGGTGTCGAGTCCTTGGTGGGTCTAGGTAACGTGGTGTTATGATGTTCTTCAAGGTTGACATGGCACCATGGAAACGTGACATGTGGTAGTTGAATATGGACCTTTGGTGGGGCCAAGTGGCCCAAAAATAGGTGACATGTGGCACACTTGAAGGAGGCCATGTAGATAAGATGGCATTAAGGTGATATCATCTCTGCATTGACACCATCTCGGTGGTTCAACATAGGTGCAACTAAGAATCGGACAAGGTTCTATCTTGAGACGAAGAATTTTTTTGTCGGTTGACGTGTAGATTGTTGTCAGGCTGAAATCATCTTGGGAATTTCCATTGGGAAACAAAATTAAAAAAGTGGGATTTCTATGTCTCGAGATGGCAAAAGACCTTCTGCAAATGACGACAAATAAACAACATATCATTGACTAACGATATGAAGTGTCATGTGGGGACCATGTGGGTGCGGTGTGGAAAAACCCAATGGCATGTCAAGGGATCATTAGAAAAATATTTAAATGGCCATATCTTTTGATCCAAGATTTAGGTTGGTAAAATGATATTATCACTAAAAATCCCTTGATGAGTTGGACATAATGATGATGTTTATTTTATGTTTCAAGGAGTTTGAAAAATGACAAAATTTTAAGACCCTATTTCCATGACAGGTTTATGGAAGTGAAGTCAATGATAATAAGTCCTCCTTCTACCCTTTTCATGGGCTATGGGGTGTATGGAGGGGCTATGTTCCACAATCCATGAATAGTTTAGTTTCGACATAAATATTTCCCACATTTCCATTCAGTGACTGAATATGATTTGCTCATAATTATAACAACCATTCTATTAAATTTTTTGAGGTGTTACATTAAGTCAGGGCTAGGCATGGGTTGCTTCATAGGCCCCATGAGCTAAAAAGCAAGCTCTTTTGCCTAATTTGATAGAGTAATAGTGTGTCTTTCCATGGGCCACCATTGTCTCTTCCTCTACTAGAGGACCTAGAGAATTGGATTTGATGTGTTTCCCTCACATGAACATTCTTACTACTTCCATAAATGAAGCTTGGCTCATAGACATTGTAGGCTTCTAAGCTAAGGAAATTTCTAGCCCAAAAGAACTAGCTCATTGCATTCCATGCTTTATATAGGGAAGAACTTACTAGAGTGTGCTAGTACTTATTTTTAAAACTATTATGTTGAGGTGTAGTTTTTGAGCCCATTTACAGATGCCACATGGGTAGCACAAATACGTTTACTAGGAAACATGTTGTGGTCATCATAAGAGAGACGCTTGTTTCTTATTCTTCAGAAATTACTCTTGATTCTTGACATTCTTTTTTTATGATATTTGCACTAGAATTCCCTGTCAACATCCTAATTGTGTTACATGCCTTGAAGTGGGTTCAAATAATAGAAATATTTTTTCCTTAGGAGATCTTGCTCATGAAGTGTTTATATGGGGTATTGAAGTAACGCTGTCTCTAGCTCCATCGATTGGTGAAATGATGGATGATGATAATTTCATTGTAGGTTTTGGACAATTTATTTTTCTAGTTTCTAAAATTTTATGATATTGCATAAATGTAAAATGACTTTACAAAAAGGTGCATAAATATGGATGATATTTGCAAATGATGAGATATGTAGAAAGTTAATTTTGAATAAAATTGAAAGTTTAATATTGTTGGAATGAGCTAGGTTAATTTGTTTCTTTTGATTTTGGGTATCCTCAGAGATAAATCTAACCTTATTAGCACATTAATTACTAAATTTTACCTTATTGTGGCTGCTAGCATGAATTGTTCAAAATTCTATGTTGTGGTTTTGAGTTTTGCATGAGATATATG
Source organism: Pinus taeda (assembly GCA_000404065.3). NCBI lineage: Eukaryota > Viridiplantae > Streptophyta > Pinopsida > Pinales > Pinaceae > Pinus > Pinus taeda. The sequence continues at coordinate 291,029 of APFE030029388.1, forward strand.
GTAATCCTGAAGATTTAAATCAATTCAAATTTGCAATCAAGAGTACTAGTAACACACAAATATTTTTTTTATAAGTTTGGTGGTTGAATTACATTATAAATGGGCGCATTTTATATAGAAATGTTGCATGCATTTTCTTTAGGACTTGACTTGATTATCAAGTTGGCCATGTTAAGGGCTAGAGTTTTTTATCTCCATCCTTTTGATTGTTGTGGAAATATTTTTACTTTCTCACCTTTTATGTGACAAGGGGATATTATATAAGTGATTGGTGATGACGCTCTAGTTTGAAACCCTAAGAATCATGCTTTTATAAGTGAGCTCAAGTCATAGCCAAAACCAGATACTTAAGCCTAATCAAGAGTCAAAGATGTATCTAAAGTTGAATCCATGAGCATGATTTGTTTTGTGATCTTATCAAAACTACAATTTAGTAGAAGAATTACATCTTATGGTAGACATTAGTTTGTGGTCATATTCAAATCGCTATTTACAAGTACTTCTAGTTAGTAGAAGAGATGAGTTTCTAGCTAAATTAAGAAATTTTCTAGTAGCCATTGAGCCTTAAATCCAAGTTCCACAATTTGTGGTCATTTTCAAACCTACATCAATATGTGGTCATCTTCAAAATATCATTTGTGAGCACTAATAGATGGCATAAGGCATCAACTTCTAGCTAAATCAAGAAAATTCTGAGAACTATAAAGCATTAAATCCTTTTAAGACGGTTGATTGATGAACTTTTCTTGATAGACTCACACACTTCTATATAGGTCTTCTCAATAATATGCTTAAGATGATCAGCCTATTTCTTCACGTACCTGTGTTCACCATATCTTAGATGCCATAACCTTGATAGGTGTATTTTATCAATTTTGAGTGTAGATGAAAATTCATTCTTCACAACTAAAGGAAACATTCTTGTGTTTATCATCTTAACTATTATAATTTCATTATTAATACCATTTCTATAAAAAATAATTCATTTTCCATTCTCAAACATAATCATATATTTCTTTTGAACTATTTTTCCATTACTTATGAGGTTATGTCCTAAAACATGAACATAGCATGCATCTTGGATTTGTTTATTGTTGCATTGTTTAGTGCAAAGAAAGATGCATATTTTACCCATCAGTAATATTTTGTTTTTATTTCTCATTCTCATCTTAGATTTGCTCAATTTATCAATGCTATAAATTATTTTTTGTTTCCAATAATGTGGTTGTTATAACCACTATTTAACTACCGAACATCCTTATTACTTTCTTTTACTACATTGCAAATGATAAATTATTTTCCCTTCTTTTCCCTTTTAGTTTCTTCTCTCTTTAGTTTAATTTGCATTTATTTCTACATATAGACACCTAATGTTCAACACTTTTATGATAGTGACCCATATGAAATACTACAACTCCTTCATATTCCATGTGACTATGAAAAACTACTTCATCCTCCTTCATGGATACTAGTGAAACTTCACTTTCCATTGCTTTTGATGATAACTCTATTCCTAGATTATATGCCTCTTCCTTGGATGAAAACTTGAGGTCTAAAATCTTTTTTAGAAGAGGATGTAGATGATCTATTCAATATTTTTTCATGGATTTCCAAAGATCCCATAAGCTTATTAAAAAGACAATTGTGTTATATCCTTTGACTCCTTTGTTTCTACAATAGGATCAAATGTGGGAGGAAGACTTATGAAGTTTTTTCTATAATTATTTAATGCTAGAGAAAGTTTGAATTGGTTATAATTTGATTAAGAAAGCTCATAGTGTGAGTAAAGAAATAATTTACACACTCATATTCCTTCATTTGAAATTTTTTGATATTTCTCCTTAGTAATTGTAACTAGACAAGATTTACTTTGTTGTAGCTTTGGTATGCATTTTGGGAAGTATTGTATGCTTGTCTAGATTATTTGTCACTCCTACTAAAGAGGTGAATTCAAACACCTACTAAACTTTACTACTAACACTTGTAGAACCTTAGCCACCAATCTCAAAGCTCTCAACTTAAGTATGACCATATATTTTTTCTCCATACACCTCATGAAACTACTCTAAGCACTCCCCCATTAGCTATTAATAGTAAAGGGATAAACCATTAGACCAACTAATTACATAATCTAATGTCGAAAAGATCATGAAAGGAAAAATTGTGACCACCTCAACTAACCTAAAAAAGATCTCGAAAGGAAAAATTGTGACCACCTCAACTTTGGTGAAAAAATCTCATACTTGAATCCTAACCATTAAACTAACTTTTAAAATTAAATTAAAACAACACCAACATATACATATCCACACAAACACAAATACAAGATGATAATTTGATATCATAACATATATCCATATTAATCATATCCAAAACAAGAAAAATTAGATATATTCTAAATTTAATATTCTCAAAAAAAAAATTAACTAATTATTTATACAATAAAGTTTTTTTTTCGATCGAAAAAAACAATAATTATATTTATATCAGAAATATAAACAAAACATTATAACAATAAAGTTATCATAACATTTTAAGCCAACAATGAACAACTTTATATAAATCAACAATTATTTGATGCTCTCTCGAAGTAAAATAGACTTAAATTATTTCTTTAATGTCTTGAATTAATTCACATCGATGACAGCATCCAGAAGAATAAAATAAACCACTTTAAAAAAATAATAATAAGGTTGAAATCTGAAACCAAATTGTATTATAAAATAGGTTGACTTTCAGATACAATAAAAAATTAACATACTCATCAAGGTGGTCCATAAATAAGTTAAAATAATATATTTTGAAAATCCAACCCTATCCAAGCCCACATTGACTTGGCTGGCTGTATAATGACTTCGAAATACACGGATCTAGAGATTATGGGATAGACTAGAGGGCCTTTCTATGCCGTGCACTGTCTCAATAAGTAAATGCTTGTCGCCTTCGCGTAATTCAGGATCATCATTCCACTCTGAATAGTATTTGGAGGGTAAGCGACTTTATCAACGGCCGCCGCGCATTACAATTTGCTTTTGCCACCAAAGCTGAAGTGGCCGATAAGATATTGGTTCCCATTCCTATCTTAATTTCCATTCATTTTACCTTTTATTAAATACACAAGTAAGGGTCAGATTTAACAAGTCACTAAACCAATCAGAGAGTAAAAGGCTGAGTAGATAGTGTATATTAGCCTACATTATTTTTTGTTTTTTGATATTTTTTTATGGAGTTGTCTATAATGTGATTTTTTGGAGATTTTGTTGATGGAATTCGGCGGAAGAAAAAGAATTTGATTTTAAATCTTGATTTGTTGCAGTTAAAATGGTTTTTTAACTGCATATTTGGATTCAGCACTCTGAAAAACCCCTGGGATGCTTTGATTGTGCAGAAACTAGCTATCAAAATTGCGATTCCAATAAATTGCTGCAAAATTTTGACAAAAAAACCCACTAAAAAAACTTCCAAAAAATTGCATTATAGGCAACTGCGTGGATTTAGGCAGGTCGTGTTAATTTTTGGTGAGGATGTATGTTTGTTAAAACCCGTTTCCTACAGAACAAAAAGATTATGAGAATCATTGTGGGACATATCTAGAGTGCATGCCACTTAGGAATTAAATTACGAAGCGAGGTTTGAAATTGTTATGGACATATCTAGAGTGCATTTCACCTAGGAATTAAATTATGAAGCGAGGTTTGAAATTGTTATATATGGAGATGTAAAAATAATTAAATGTGTATAGGTAGAGAGAGAAATTTCTCATGATTAAAACATTTTATTAGTGTAATGTTCAAAACCAACATAAGATTAAATAGAATCAAATTTCCCTACATAAAATTTGTATAATCAATTTTTTTTACATCCCTAAATATTTAATAAATCTAAAATTAAAATAAAATAAATTAATAGTTAATATTAATTTAATAATATATATAATAAAAATTAAATATATTAAAATTTATTATAATATATTTATATATAATTTTTTTAATTTTATGGTAAGAAAATAATGTATCATTACAACTTCAACTTAAATATTAATAAATAGTGCATCCAACTAATGAAACTATAAATAAGATTATTTCAAATTGCATTGTATTATTTCTTATCATAGCTCAAGGTGCAAAATGTCAAATGGATTTTTAAATAATTTATTAATTTGGTTTAAGTGTGTTAGTTTTAACTTAAGAGTTGTTTTGGGGCTAAATTTAAATTCATGGGATGAAATAAGTGAAATGGACGTTCACAATCACATATGTAGAATGGATATTAAAATAAGTTATTGATTTGTTGGTTTAAATGCTCTTAATTTCACATTTTTAGAAAATAATGTTCTTATTCTTATATTGAAGATGAAGAGTTGTGAATGGTTTATTAAAATGAGTTATTGACCTTGTTGGTTTGAGTGATCTTAATTTCACATCTTTAGAATACAGATTACAAGAGTATAATAATTTTTATATTGAAGAAGTGTCGAACATAGTGCGAAATTGGATCTTTGAAGACTAGTTCCAATCTATGCATGGCATTACATTGGTAGAAGGTGAAAGAAATCAAACATTCCATGCCTTTGTTATATTGCGAAAGCGTGGATAATAATGGAAATTCAAATGGAGAACCACTAGGATGTGAAAGTAGTGCGATATTGAAACTTGAACATAGGTTCCAATCTATGCATGGCATTACACTGGTAGAGGACGAAAGAAATCAAATGTTTCAGGACTTCATTATATTGCGAGAAAATGGATAATATTCAAAATTCGAATGGAAAACACAGAATTTTCATGCTAAATAAACTATGTTTAGGTTTGAATGTTCATGTTTGTTCGCTATAGCAATCAACCTTCAAAATGAAAATAAAAATGATGAAGAAATTATAGCAAATTAAATTAGATGTTAATGCTTGTTTACTATGATTATTTTCCTGTTAAATGATTGTGTGAATTCTTCCTTAAATTTTGTTAATATTCTTTATGTTCATTTCATAATTATGTTTCATGTACTCTAGTTTTCCTCATAAAAGTTTGTCACAAAAATAAAAAAATACAAGAAGAACTATTTAAACCATCTAAATCAAATTCTCGAACTTTGTTACTATACTTTTGTTTCTGTCATAATATATTGAAAAATAATCATAATCTAGTCGATATTTGTTGAACATTTTCAAAATATTAACATCTCATACATTCAAAATTCACCATGAGTCTTCACAAGAAAGTGCAAATTACCATGAGAAATTTTTATCTAAATTAATTTTTTAATTTTGTTTCTAAATTTTGAATTTCTCTTAAGAATCTAGGTAACAGAAAGTGTCAACAATTTAAAATGGTTTTGTTGGGTAGGATTTGCACTAGTTTTTAGTTAGAGTATCCATGTGCTTTGGGTTTGACATGAAGAAACAAAAAGGAGGAAAATGGAAAATAGATCTTAGCAAACTCAAATGAACAATTAGGAATTCATTTCATCCTGTTAAAATTAGATGAGCAACTGAGCAATTAAGAATTCAACTTCAAGACAACATATTATTTTGAATTTTGCATATTCATTTAAAACCCGTGTAAAAAATCATAAAAATAACCAATATACTCTTCATCAATATTGATAAATTATACAAAAATTAAAGGAAACAAACATATTGATTCAGGAATTCCTTTAATTAAAAATCCCATTTCAATTTCATACCAAACTAGGTTTACAACATAATTTGACACGAAAAACCTTGCAATTGTATCCATATGGTGCAAAACGCAAAAGATAAAGATGGGTTCTTAGAATTACATGAAGAATAAGAACTCGCAGCCCAAGGCACACTTTAGAATTCCTCCTTAGACAACTTCAAAAGTCCCAATAAATTTTATGAAAAATTGATAGAGTTTCCCCCACACCAGGTAATTTCTCTCTAATTACATCAAAATGAGGCTTATATAAGCTCTCAAAACTCAAGGTACTAGCCCTAAACCACTAGTGGAAATAAAAAACCACTAGGATTTTTTTACAAAATCACAGTTGTCTTGTAACTAACTTCCTCTAGAACTTTCCAGAAAAAAAATTGTCATTTGTAGGGTGGGTCCCACTTGATTTCGCTGTAATGGATTATCCTTCTTTCTCTTGAATGTATGATTAGTCCTCTTCTCTATCATGCCTAGGAACTCGCTAGGTTGTCTGCTACCTGAGGTGGGAAACATATGGTGTTGGCCTTGGTTGTGTTGATGTTAGTGCCAATGTTTGAGGTCATGCTTGTTGTTTCAGTGGAAGCCTAGAACTAGAACTTGCCTCTGGTGATGATATTTGTAACACTAGTGGATATCCCCCCTGAATGGAAAATTTGTACAAATCCATCATACCTCTCCACTCTTTGCCCAAGGGGATGTCACACAACTACACATCCAAAATTGTCCCTTCCAAAGTTGTGACCATTTCATAGTCAACTTTCCCTTTCTCTTTGAAGATGCTCTTTAACACAGATAAATTTACAAAATAGTCTTCATATAAATTTACAATATCCTTTCGCAATAGTGGACGATCCTCCTCTCTGAAGCCTTTCTAGTTTTTCTTAATGTCATTGAATGTTTTCATGAGGAATTCCTTGGAATATAAATCCCCATTTCCATCAAAGAATGGTGGGAATTTCCTCTTGTACAATACTTCACATTTGTCTTTAAATACTTATACTTCATTTTATAGTGTCTCTACTTTATTTTCTACCATTGTTACTAACTTTTTCTTTCTCTTAATCTAGTTGGCTCTCAAAAACGACTTTAATTTGTCAATATTTGCCTTGACCACTTCTTCCTTGGGCATATGGTTAAGGAAATTAATGCTCACTCTGGCCTTGGTAGGGAAGTCTCCACTAATGTTCTTAATTGCATTATTTCCTTGTGGACCATTATGACAACTTCTATCTTCTCTTGAATTAACTCCAAGTCATCAAAATGCTTATCCACTTCCTTCATGATCTTGTCCCATACCGTTCTCTTTTCATCTTTAAAAGAGGACTTACTGGGGTTCTTTCTCCTCAAATATTCCAATTCAACCTCAATTTTCTCATTGTGCTCGTATGTCCAGTAAATCTTCATCTTGGTATTATTGAGCTCTTATTTCTTTGTCTTCAACTCTTGCTCTCGATTTGGGACTAGATCTTGCAGCTTCTTAACATCTTCTAAAAACATCAATGATTCAATCTATTCAATTAAAACATTGAGGTTTTGTTAACACTGAAGAGTCTCATCAATTTTGTCTTTCATTCCTTGGACTTGTGCCTCTAATAGCACAATTTTGTCCTTGTATTCATTATTCTTTGTGAATGCCTTGTGCAGCTTAGTCTTAAGATCCTGACTCTCTGTTTCTATTGCTACCAACTCATCTCTTTGCACAAGATGTGCATTTAGAATCTTGAGATTTTTTTTTCATTGAGGTTATCTCCCTGCCTTTATCCTCAAACACAAACATATATTGTTTAAAATCCCTAGGGAACGTGGCTAGTTGTATGATTTTATCTTATAGGATTTTGATTTTCATCTTTCGGCTCTAGCAAACCATCTTATCACACATACACTAAACACTAGCCTTATTGTACCATTTTTGTAGTTTCTTGGTTATGGCATTTTTTCGATGCTTTTGTATATGCACCATATGGGTCACTTACATGTTCAGTTCCATAATATCAGTATATCGAATGTGGTCTACGAGCAAGGATAACTTATGCACTTGATAGTATGGCTTGGATCTAGCTCTCTCCACCTTGGAGTACAATACAACCAACTTGAAGATCCCCTTTTTATAGTCTAATGAACTTTTGACTTGCATGGAAGGGAGTGGTTGGTTTTCTACAATTCTTATATCCTTCTTCCTTTCTTTCCTTTCTTGTTTGGCCAATTCTTAGAACTGCTCCACTACTCACACGTGTCCAAGCTTGGACACCGCACTTGACCTCATGGCTTCAAATCCTGACATGGTTGAAGACAAGTGTTCCATAGTGAAGGCTTGTCCTGATGAGGTTTCTAGCTAGTTGTTCTATAGTAATAGAGCTTGAGACATTGTCTTATTATCATCCTCATCATCAAGATCATCTACCAACTTTTTTATCCTGGCTCTCTTGGAGTTAGGCTCCTCGACTTCATCAACCTCCATGGCTCACGAGGTACTCCTTTTCCTCCCAAATAGGTGGGAGAAGTTTGACTCATCTAGATGCAAAAGGGCCCTAAATTATTCGTAAGTAGTCTTGTTTGGACAATCTTCTATTATAATATGGGAAAAGATGCCCCCGACAAATGGAAAAACCCAACATCAACATAATTAATCAAATGTTGGGCTAGTTGAAACATTATAATATGGAGAAAGTTAGTGATATCAAGTGTGAGAGTGGGTTAGAGCATACATCATTCATGTAGGAAAGAGTGTGTGTGGCCATAAGATATGTCCTTGGCAAGTTCTCTAGCCTGCAACTAGAATTTATGAGTCCAAACATGCATAAGAGGAAATGATGACAAAATGAGGAGGTCAGTGACATTGCATGTAAGGGGAGGGTCGAAATCATGTTGAGCATGTGGGAATAATTCTTATGGGGGATATTGTAGATCGAAGAGCATTGGTGATAAGATGGATAATATAACAAATTGAGAATGGAAAAGGAGGTTGTACGAGGTAAATGAAAGGGTGGTCCGACAACTAATTATAGTTTGTAGAGAAAAATCCTACGCACAGTTGCTAAGATTAGGAAAGGTAGTGTTATTGTTATAGATTTTTGGAAGGGCACTGTGTAATATATGTGATCCGTCCAAAGTTTCAGATGGTAACTCCATCCATCAAGGTAGTGTTAATTCTTGGTGGGGGGATGTAAGTTTGTTAAACCCATTTATGAGAGAACAAAAGGATTATGTGAATCATTATGGGAGACACTAAAGTGCATACAACCCAAGAATAAACAAGTGGGGTTTGAAATGATTATACACACACATAGAAAGAGAAAAAGATACCCAAAAATAGTTTAATGTGTTTGTGTAGAGCTAAAGAATTTTCTCATGGTCAAAACATTTTATTAATGTATTGCTGAAACTAAGCATACTGCACCAATATAAAACATTTAATATATTTAAAAAGTTTACATCTAAAAAAATTTGATGTAAAAATTTGACTCCTCTTACCATTTAGTAAATTCAATTCAATAATTAATATATAGTTCCTACTAATATATTTTAAAAATATATGTAATAAAAATAAAAACCTATTAAATTTTTTATTAAAATAATATTATATATTCTTCTATTTGATGATAAGAAATTAATGTATCATTAAAACTTCAACTTAAAAAATAATAAACGGTACATCCAACTAATAAAACCATGAACACGGCTCATTTCAAATTGCGTCGTATCATTTCATGTCATATTCAACAAAATCTTCACTAATGTCAAATGGATGTTTAAATAATTCACTAATTTGGTTTAGGTGTGTTAGTTTTAAGTTAAGAGTTATTTTGGGGCCACATTCAACTTCTTGAAAAATGTAAAATGCATCTTCCCAATGAATGGATATTAAAATGAATTATTGATTTTGTTGGTTTGAGTGATCTTAATTTAGCATTTTCAGACTACAGATTACAGCAGTATAGTGACGTCCTTATCACATTGGTATAGTGAATGCATGGCGTTACATTGGCAGAAGCGAAATTGACACTAGAACACAGGTTCCAATTCCAATCTATGCATGGCGTTACATTGGTAGAAGGCGAAAGAAATCAAAGATTCCAGGCCTTCGTTATATTGCGACAAAATGGATAATATTGAAAATTCTAATGGAAAACACAGATCAATTTAAGGGGAGAAGTTGGCGTAAGAAATCCAAGATTTCAAGCCTTCGCTTTATTGTGAGAAAATGGGTAATACTGGAAATTCTAATGCAAAACACAGATCAGATCAATTTAAGGGGAGAAGTTAACAGGGTAAACAAGGTTTTGATCAGGATAGAAAAGTCCAAAATGTCGTTCTGGCTCGTCCCCGCCTTTCAAATTCTCGTTGAAAAGAGCGAAAATGTATGTATCAATGTGCTGTCCGGGCCTCTTTGGCGTTCCTGCATTTGAAAGCACATGTTTGATCAGATTGTTGTTGTAAGTCTGCGCATTCTCAACAGTAGCCGCCTCATTGCCCGCGGAAGGCCACCCGCTCTCAGTTATGACGATGGGAATATCGGGATGTCCCGATTTCTCCATAGCGGAAATCAGAGAATCCACCAGCGCATCGAACAAGCTTTTATAGAGACGACCTCCATCATCCACCACGGGATCCGCGGATTTAAACAAAGCATAGTCTAACGAGATTTGGGCCTGGTTGTAAATATAACTGAAGTAGGGATACACATTAGCCATGAAAGGAGACCCATTCTCTGCCAGAAAGTTAAGTACATCGCTCATGCTACTCTTCAATTCATCAGCGAATTCTCCCTGAGAAGGGGGATACGATTTTCCCAGAACAGACGTGGCGTGGGTAGTGGAGACCTTAATGGAGCTCTGCAGATTGGCGTTCTGGACTGCGGTTTGAATGTTTCTCATGGCGGGAACGAGATCGGGAAGATGCTGCCGATTTTCACTTGAAAAAACTTCGTTGCCAACAGCGATGTATTTGATGTTGGTGGCCGGATAGAATTGGCGAATGTTGTCGTTAACCCACCCGTTTGCTGCAGCCTGATCGGATGCGATTTTCTGGAGCTCATCGTTCCCAACTCCAACAATCACCTCGATTCCTCCGCTGTTTTGTAACGCTCGCTGGGCTTCGTGATGCGCTTGGAAAAGCCTAACTTTGCCGATGTTGCGAGACCTTATCAGATTTGCCACCTGATCTGGAAGTGGCAAATTGTTTGCAACCATTCCATAGCAGACTCCAACTGCAATAATATCGTTGCAATTCAATCAGATTATGACAGGCCTTCAGTTTCAAAAACCATTCATGATTATTTCGCTCACACATAAGGATAATAACTATGAAAATTAAAAGAAAGCATATGTTTGATACCTTTGTTGCTGGATGCCATTTCTCGGCCGGCTGTATATTTGCTTCCAAATAACAGAAGCGTGGCGTAGTAAAAATGATAGTTGTGGCGTCAAATAGAATGGTAGAGATTATGGGATATTGTGAGAGGAAAGGGCCTCTCTACACTATATATAGAGAAAAATGATAACTCTATCCAGTGTCTGACGAAGGGAAAGCAAATGCGTAACGACTACGCCTAACTAGGGACCGCCATCACGATTCAGAAGGATGATTAGTTTCTGGAGAGTAATTGACTTTGTTACCAGCCGCCGCGTAAAACCATGTGTTTTGAACACATTACAACACCGGCCCCGTTCGCTCTAACATTGCCGGGTCATACATGGCGGCTGGATCGCTTCAGGATCAGATTCTAGGTACAATTTATTCAAATACTTATCATAATCAACCCATCTTAATCCAATTGATGGTACGTTCCATTCCATATCTTCATTAAATGCACAATAAATGCAGTCGCAGTGTATGTCTTATACACCATTTTAATTTCTATTTCACACATCATTAATACATTTTGTATATTTCTTTCAAACCATGGGTGGAAGCGCATATCAAATTTGAATCAAGAAGGGTCACGTTTTCTTTGTAAATCATCCTTATCTTGAATTGGATAAGGTTTTTATTTTGATGTACGGATAAATATTTTATAATGAGTAATCTGTTTAGCAAACTGATGAATATTTTTTTATCATATATTGACTATATCTATTAACTTGAATTCTAATTTACGATAAATAAAAAATACTTTATCCTTCAAACTTTATTTCTATCATAATATTTAAAGATAGATATGCCAAATATTAACCTATTAGAAATTTTAAAAATTTGTATCATATTATTTATAAATATAAGTGATGTTTTCGCCGTGCAGTTTATTTTAAAATTGATTAAGAATTTGTTTCATATTACTTATAAATAAGCGATATTACTAGGTAATTTTAGGTGGCATGATTGTCCTTGAATAACAATGATGATAAATACATTATGGATAGGTTCTCTCACTATCAAAAATAAATAAGTGATATTTGACATATAAAGTTATTTATCAGTTTTTTTTTAAATCAAATTCATCCAATATAATATTTTATAGACATTTTATAAAAACAACTTTAATAAAATAAGCTTGTAAAATTAAATTTGTGTAATTACATATTTAAAAAATATTATTAATAACAAAACTTATAAATTAAAAATGCATATAAATTAATTAAATATATTTTTATCGTGAATTATTATTATTAGGTATAATTTATAAGAATTTTTCTATTTCAAATAGATTGTGAAATTTAATTTAATTATTAAAAATTATTAAAAAAATTAGTATTAATTTAATTTAATAAAAATAATATTATTTAATATAAATTTTAATGTTTTTATTAAAATAAAATGATATAGTTCAAACCAATTCAATTATTTTGTTTGTGGTCTTATAAATATTATTATTTATAATATATTCACTTTCCACTGTTTAGTTATTTCTATAAAATTGTATGGCTTTCTTTATATTAATATTTTTATAGTTTTGAAACATCTATTGGAAAAATATTTATTTGAATCTTCATGTGATAAAAGATTTTTTTAGAATGGTAATGCTTTCATATGAGTTGCAATTAAAAGAATGTGGTTTTTCTTATATGAGTTATTTTATATTTTTTGAAATATCGATTGGAAAAATATTTATTTGAATCTTAATGTGATAAGAGATTTCTTAGAATGGTAATGTGTATTTGATGCTTTGAATTTGGAGATTTGTGTTTTATAGTATTGAAGTATAGATATTTGTTCTTGGTTTTTTGTTTGGTTTTATTATGACATTGCTTTATGACCTTTATCTTTGTGGCTGGTCCAATGTTTCTTAAGATTTGTTTTGCAACAATATTTGGGGTTCGATTGTCTTACCTAAATTGATATAAACTAATTTACTTTCTTCATTAGTGTGTGGTTTATAGTGAGTTGTGGTTATACTTTCTTTCGTTTCCTTTAGTGTTTGGAGTTACACCCTTCTCCTCGTTCTTTGGTGAATGCATATAAGACATTATTTTGGGTTTCTTGGGAATGACAATGTGTTGATGCTAGTTGCATTCAAGACAGGGTTATGTTTACTCTATGCTCTATGCATTCATGGTAGTTATGGTTTTAGTTTTTTTTTATTCATCCATTTTTTTATAGTTAATTTATTGGAGCTTTTTATTCACTTTACTTCATGCTTTTGGTTGTTTCAACTTTTTTTCAATATTGGTATTTAGTGTGCAATTTTTGTAAAAGTTTTGGTTTTGAAAATTGTTTTGGGTTTGGTGATTCCTGAATTTTTCATGAATGCATATAATCTGACTAAATTTATGAGTGAAGTGTGGGCTTTGGCTTGAGCCATGTTTACTAATTGTGTATTTAGGGCTTTACCCTTCTAACTTTTGCGTGAGTGTAGACAATTGAATTTAATTTTTGCATTACTTGTGGCCTTTGTTTTCATTTTAAGTAGCCGTAGGGTTCTCTAAGTACCCTTCATGGTGTGAAAACTTACGAAATCCCTTTATTGCCTCAAACAATCACCTCCAACGTAAAATGATATGATTGATTCTTTCCTTCTCTTTAGTGTTTTGATGATGCAATTCTAAGCCCAATGTTTATATTCTATGATAGAATTTGCCTCTCTTGTTTATGGTATTGTATGTGGATGATATCTTGATCAGTATAAAATCCTCATCATTCATTGTTATTATAAAAAATACCTTGCACGACCATATTTTAATGGGCAACTTGGGGCTTCTAAATTATTTTCTTGATGTTGAGATCAATCAATTTCTTTTGAGATCGATATGGCATAGCCTAAATGTGCTTAGGATACACTCTTATGACTTTGTATGGCTATTTCGAAGCCTCCTACAACTCCATTTCTCTTTGATGTAAAACTTTTAAGCTTTCTAGTTTTTCACCTTTAACCATAACAATTTATACAAATAGTTGATTGGGAGTCTTTTTTATCTCACACATACCAAGCCCAATTTATCTATTTTCGTTGACATCATTTATAGATTTATACAATAATATCTTAAGTTGCACTAGAGGAAAGAAAAGTGGATTCCTCACAATATTTAGGGAACACATGTATTTGTAATCCATTATAAAGAAGGTTATGACCTTGCTTTAGTGAGGTATATAGATTCATATTATGCAAGAAATCTTTCAAATCACATATATGTTCTAGGTTACTTCTTCTCCCTTGGTTTTAGTTTAATTTGTTGGTGAAGCAACAATCTCATGTTTCACTCCTCCATCTATGGTCTCTTTTTCAAAAATCTTGATAATAGGTGATTTTATAAGAATTGCAATCTCATATTCATATCTTATGCTAAATGTGTTTTTCAACTTTGTTTAATTCTCAAATGTCTCATTCAGTGCAAATGTCATTAACAATATGTATGAAATAAAAATAATAAGACACTTATCTCTAAATGCCATTATAAGTTTAGACATGTTTGTGTAAATAAATTCATATACTTATGTCTTTTCATCACTTTGAGTTCTAACTTAATTCATGACTCATAGAAACATTGTTGGCCAGTGTTCCTATTGTAGCAACTGTAACACCCTCGAAAATTTTGTCTTACATCCAATTTCAGAGCCTCCTTCAAGAATCTTACTTGATGTTTGCATGCACTCGGGTTCACCCCGTGAGCTCATATGAGTCAGCACACCTACCTTGCTTGATCGTTCAACATAACAATGTTGCATGTTGATAACGATGTCTCACTTGTGACCATGTTCTAGTCGTACACAAGGTCTTAGCTCCGTGTCTATGACTTGTATTCACTATGTAAACACTCGCCGCGTTCACACATGGAGTCATCTGCACTGTTGCACAAGCGTCGTCATGATCTGCAACGATCAATCACACACATCGCCCTTGTCGCTCTCACTATCGGTCAGTCGTGTTGAGCATGTGTGTCTTGATGTTTTAGTCATGAGAGTATGTGTTTGCAAGAGCATGTATGCACCATTTCACTCACTCGCACACTTAGTTGTCTTGCCGAAGCTCTGACAACTGGACCACCCTCTCGCAGCCAAACCTTCATCTGTCATCGACTCGAATGACTCCCACCAAAAATTGCGTAAAGGCAGTTGACCATGCCTGCTCCACTGAGTGAGGAAATTGCGCAAACAAACCAGACAGACACCAAGTGTCCGTCCCTGTCTCCCCCCGAAAATTGCTCAATTTTCCCATTCAGTCACCCGCTAGCCGACCAACTGTTCCCTCATAAATCTAAGCAGTTTTCCCGAGCAAGCCCTATGCTACCCAAAAATCCTCTTATCTTAGGAACTGTGCAAAGGTGGTCAGCAGGCCAACCTCCCATCACTTGTGTAGTTTTTCCTGCCATTGCCCCATTTCCTTCTCTCGGTCCCTTCCAAGAATTGTGTAGTTTCTCCTACCAGTGTCTCACTACACACTACCATCAAAAAATGTGCAGAGCCTACCTATAACCTTGCAGTCTGATGTTTCTCCTCTCAAAAGCTGCACAATCCTTGCCTCCCCAGCCTCACAGAAGCCTAGACTGCTCCTCCTGAAATTTGAGCAGATTTGTCCATCATCAAAGCTAGACACCGCAGATAGTCATTGCCAGACTACCATGCTTGACTCCATCTCCTATTGACTCCT
>APFE030029388.1:306975-336179 GCA_000404065.3 Pinus taeda
TCACACATAAGGATAATAACTATGAAAATTAAAAGAAAGCATATGTTTGATACCTTTGTTGCTGGATGCCATTTCTCGGCCGGCTGTATATTTGCTTCCAAATAACAGAAGCGTGGCGTAGTAAAAATGATAGTTGTGGCGTCAAATAGAATGGTAGAGATTATGGGATATTGTGAGAGGAAAGGGCCTCTCTACACTATATATAGAGAAAAATGATAACTCTATCCAGTGTCTGACGAAGGGAAAGCAAATGCGTAACGACTACGCCTAACTAGGGACCGCCATCACGATTCAGAAGGATGATTAGTTTCTGGAGAGTAATTGACTTTGTTACCAGCCGCCGCGTAAAACCATGTGTTTTGAACACATTACAACACCGGCCCCGTTCGCTCTAACATTGCCGGGTCATACATGGCGGCTGGATCGCTTCAGGATCAGATTCTAGGTACAATTTATTCAAATACTTATCATAATCAACCCATCTTAATCCAATTGATGGTACGTTCCATTCCATATCTTCATTAAATGCACAATAAATGCAGTCGCAGTGTATGTCTTATACACCATTTTAATTTCTATTTCACACATCATTAATACATTTTGTATATTTCTTTCAAACCATGGGTGGAAGCGCATATCAAATTTGAATCAAGAAGGGTCACGTTTTCTTTGTAAATCATCCTTATCTTGAATTGGATAAGGTTTTTATTTTGATGTACGGATAAATATTTTATAATGAGTAATCTGTTTAGCAAACTGATGAATATTTTTTTATCATATATTGACTATATCTATTAACTTGAATTCTAATTTACGATAAATAAAAAATACTTTATCCTTCAAACTTTATTTCTATCATAATATTTAAAGATAGATATGCCAAATATTAACCTATTAGAAATTTTAAAAATTTGTATCATATTATTTATAAATATAAGTGATGTTTTCGCCGTGCAGTTTATTTTAAAATTGATTAAGAATTTGTTTCATATTACTTATAAATAAGCGATATTACTAGGTAATTTTAGGTGGCATGATTGTCCTTGAATAACAATGATGATAAATACATTATGGATAGGTTCTCTCACTATCAAAAATAAATAAGTGATATTTGACATATAAAGTTATTTATCAGTTTTTTTTTAAATCAAATTCATCCAATATAATATTTTATAGACATTTTATAAAAACAACTTTAATAAAATAAGCTTGTAAAATTAAATTTGTGTAATTACATATTTAAAAATATTATTAATACAACTATATTAAATTAAAAATGCATATAAAACTTAATTAAATTATATTTTTATCGTGAATTATTATTATTAGTTTTAATTTATAGATTTTCTATTTCAAATAGATTGTGAAAATTTTAATTTAATTATTAAAATTATTAAAAAAAATTGTATTAATTTAATTTAATAAAAAATAATAATTTTTTAATATAATTTTTTAATTGATTTATTTAAAATAAAAATTGGAATATATTCAAAAAACCAATTCAAATTATTTGTTTTGTCATTTATATTTATTATTTATAATTTATTTTCTATATAGTTTTCGTTATTTTCTATAAAATTTATGGTTTTCTTTTATATTAATATTTTTATAGTTTTGAAACATCTATTGGAAAAATATTTATTTGAATCTTCATGTGATAAAAGATTTTTTTAGAATGGTAATGCTTTCATATGAGTTGCAATTAAAAGAATGTGGTTTTTCTTATATGAGTTATTTTATATTTTTTGAAATATCGATTGGAAAAATATTTATTTGAATCTTAATGTGATAAGAGATTTCTTAGAATGGTAATGTGTATTTGATGCTTTGAATTTGGAGATTTGTGTTTTATAGTATTGAAGTATAGATATTTGTTCTTGGTTTTTTGTTTGGTTTTATTATGACATTGCTTTATGACCTTTATCTTTGTGGCTGGTCCAATGTTTCTTAAGATTTGTTTTGCAACAATATTTGGGGTTCGATTGTCTTACCTAAATTGATATAAACTAATTTACTTTCTTCATTAGTGTGTGGTTTATAGTGAGTTGTGGTTATACTTTCTTTCGTTTCCTTTAGTGTTTGGAGTTACACCCTTCTCCTCGTTCTTTGGTGAATGCATATAAGACATTATTTTGGGTTTCTTGGGAATGACAATGTGTTGATGCTAGTTGCATTCAAGACAGGGTTATGTTTACTCTATGCTCTATGCATTCATGGTAGTTATGGTTTTAGTTTTTTTTTATTCATCCATTTTTTTACTCTATGCATTCACGGTAGTTATGGTTTTGGTTTTGGTTTTGGTTTTGGTTTTGGTTTTGTTTTTGTTTTTGATTTTGTTTTGTTTTTTTTTGTTTTTGTTTTTTTATTTTTTATTTTTTATTTTTCTATAGTTAATTTATTGGAGCTTTTTATTCACTTTACTTCATGCTTTTGGTTGTTTCAACTTTTTTTCAATATTGGTATTTAGTGTGCAATTTTTGTAAAAGTTTTGGTTTTGAAAATTGTTTTGGGTTTGGTGATTCCTGAATTTTTCATGAATGCATATAATCTGACTAAATTTATGAGTGAAGTGTGGGCTTTGGCTTGAGCCATGTTTACTAATTGTGTATTTAGGGCTTTACCCTTCTAACTTTTGCGTGAGTGTAGACAATTGAATTTAATTTTTGCATTACTTGTGGCCTTTGTTTTCATTTTAAGTAGCCGTAGGGTTCTCTAAGTACCCTTCATGGTGTGAAAACTTACGAAATCCCTTTATTGCCTCAAACAATCACCTCCAACGTAAAATGATATGATTGATTCTTTCCTTCTCTTTAGTGTTTTGATGATGCAATTCTAAGCCCAATGTTTATATTCTATGATAGAATTTGCCTCTCTTGTTTATGGTATTGTATGTGGATGATATCTTGATCAGTATAAAATCCTCATCATTCATTGTTATTATAAAAAATACCTTGCACGACCATATTTTAATGGGCAACTTGGGGCTTCTAAATTATTTTCTTGATGTTGAGATCAATCAATTTCTTTTGAGATCGATATGGCATAGCCTAAATGTGCTTAGGATACACTCTTATGACTTTGTATGGCTATTTCGAAGCCTCCTACAACTCCATTTCTCTTTGATGTAAAACTTTTAAGCTTTCTAGTTTTTCACCTTTAACCATAACAATTTATACAAATAGTTGATTGGGAGTCTTTTTTATCTCACACATACCAAGCCCAATTTATCTATTTTCGTTGACATCATTTATAGATTTATACAATAATATCTTAAGTTGCACTAGAGGAAAGAAAAGTGGATTCCTCACAATATTTAGGGAACACATGTATTTGTAATCCATTATAAAGAAGGTTATGACCTTGCTTTAGTGAGGTATATAGATTCATATTATGCAAGAAATCTTTCAAATCACATATATGTTCTAGGTTACTTCTTCTCCCTTGGTTTTAGTTTAATTTGTTGGTGAAGCAACAATCTCATGTTTCACTCCTCCATCTATGGTCTCTTTTTCAAAAATCTTGATAATAGGTGATTTTATAAGAATTGCAATCTCATATTCATATCTTATGCTAAATGTGTTTTTCAACTTTGTTTAATTCTCAAATGTCTCATTCAGTGCAAATGTCATTAACAATATGTATGAAATAAAAATAATAAGACACTTATCTCTAAATGCCATTATAAGTTTAGACATGTTTGTGTAAATAAATTCATATACTTATGTCTTTTCATCACTTTGAGTTCTAACTTAATTCATGACTCATAGAAACATTGTTGGCCAGTGTTCCTATTGTAGCAACTGTAACACCCTCGAAAATTTTGTCTTACATCCAATTTCAGAGCCTCCTTCAAGAATCTTACTTGATGTTTGCATGCACTCGGGTTCACCCCGTGAGCTCATATGAGTCAGCACACCTACCTTGCTTGATCGTTCAACATAACAATGTTGCATGTTGATAACGATGTCTCACTTGTGACCATGTTCTAGTCGTACACAAGGTCTTAGCTCCGTGTCTATGACTTGTATTCACTATGTAAACACTCGCCGCGTTCACACATGGAGTCATCTGCACTGTTGCACAAGCGTCGTCATGATCTGCAACGATCAATCACACACATCGCCCTTGTCGCTCTCACTATCGGTCAGTCGTGTTGAGCATGTGTGTCTTGATGTTTTAGTCATGAGAGTATGTGTTTGCAAGAGCATGTATGCACCATTTCACTCACTCGCACACTTAGTTGTCTTGCCGAAGCTCTGACAACTGGACCACCCTCTCGCAGCCAAACCTTCATCTGTCATCGACTCGAATGACTCCCACCAAAAATTGCGTAAAGGCAGTTGACCATGCCTGCTCCACTGAGTGAGGAAATTGCGCAAACAAACCAGACAGACACCAAGTGTCCGTCCCTGTCTCCCCCCGAAAATTGCTCAATTTTCCCATTCAGTCACCCGCTAGCCGACCAACTGTTCCCTCATAAATCTAAGCAGTTTTCCCGAGCAAGCCCTATGCTACCCAAAAATCCTCTTATCTTAGGAACTGTGCAAAGGTGGTCAGCAGGCCAACCTCCCATCACTTGTGTAGTTTTTCCTGCCATTGCCCCATTTCCTTCTCTCGGTCCCTTCCAAGAATTGTGTAGTTTCTCCTACCAGTGTCTCACTACACACTACCATCAAAAAATGTGCAGAGCCTACCTATAACCTTGCAGTCTGATGTTTCTCCTCTCAAAAGCTGCACAATCCTTGCCTCCCCAGCCTCACAGAAGCCTAGACTGCTCCTCCTGAAATTTGAGCAGATTTGTCCATCATCAAAGCTAGACACCGCAGATAGTCATTGCCAGACTACCATGCTTGACTCCATCTCCTATTGACTCCTATGTAGTTTTCACCAGCAGTGCCTAGAACCTACATCCCAGCTAACCTTTTCCTTTCTCTGACTTGCTTGCATCCGAAGCGACCATGCATCATGGTAGACTAGGAGATTTATGAATTTGATTTCGTCTCGTCAATGAGTGACTATAGATATAGATACATGCACAACTATTACACAGAAACAGATGGGATGACAAAGGAGACAACATGCAAGAGCACTTCGTCTCAAAAGAACAAAAAGATGACCCTCGCAAGATGTGTTTGCGAATGGATGACCGTGCAAGGATATGTTCACAGATGGATGGACAGTCAAATGAACATGCAAAGATGTGTTCACGGATGGACGATCGTGAGTTTGCGAACGTACGACCATGAGAACAGATGAACAAACAAACGTGCATTTTTGCGAATGAACGAATATGTCTGGAATGACAAAGATTGAGCAAGGAAGCAACGTGCCAACATGACATCAAGCGAACCAATGACCATCGAAGACTCCACGCACAATGCCATTCAGAGGTGAAGCTGTGACACACCATGAGGACATCTATCACTCAGCAACATTGCAACTCAACATGCACCAACAACATCACGAATATATGAGCACTGTCATGTTGAGTCTTGTCATGAGTCACGTCGTCCATATCTCTACTATGGGCCAACTGCCAATCAGTGTAATGTAACCTGGAAGTCCAAGAGACCCACTTGTCATATCAAGAGTCATATAAAGTTAAAAGGTATTAGAAGTCAAACAATCATGCGGGAAGTTGAAAAACCACAAGGGTCAGTTTCACCCTTGGCTATTAATACCCCCTCATTTGTACATGCAAAGGAATTTTCACCTTGGCTCCTCCCACATAGCCTTGAGAGTCTATAATATTTTCTTTGAGGAGTGAGTAGTGGCTCCAATGCCCTGCCTATGGGGTTAGTGATGTATGGTGTACTGATGTGTCTTGGAACTTTCGCTTAATTCAGAAGCCTAATAACAGGCCAGCATGTTTTCACACATGTATTGTAATTGTTTGTAAGAATAATCATGGAACACTTGTAATGCATGTTACTTTAACCTGTGTTAAAATAGTTAAACTCTTTTGGTTGCTTTCATAGATATGTTTATGAAAATGTGATGCATAACCTATTAACGATGTCCTACCAATGTAGGTTGCCTCACTCGACACCGCACAAAACCTTCCGTAAACTTGTTATGACAATTGTCGCACTTGCGCGGACTACTCCGTTGAGAGTTGTACGTGCTATCCCTTCTTGTGTGAGTGACTGCCACATCCATGTGGACTGTTCTACTAGAAGTTTCACGTGTCCTATTATGTTGTGTGTCTCTGATAGAGCTGGGACTTCTCCCTTTCGATTGGAGACCCACTTACACCCTCTCTCTCTCTGTGGTGAATGAACCTTCACATAAGTAACACTAAAACTCACTAAGCACGTGAACCTCGCTATTAGAAGACAAAGCATTCCATTCTCATGTGCTGACAAGCAAGATCTAAGGCATATATTTAAGATAATGGAAATCAGGCCATCATACTAGATGGAACTCCCACACCAAATGGTGTGAGGTTTAGTTCAGAGTTTATATGGGGGTGATCCCTTGAAAGACCGTTAAAATTTATGGTGCTAGAAGGAGGGTTTCCAGTTGTTTATGGTTGAACGTCCTCTCACACTCAATCATCAACCATCTGGTCAAGGCAGTAACTTGCCTCCCTCTCATCTATGCGTGACTCTGCAGTTGGTGACTTCTCACCTCCCAAGACTGAACACGAAATTTCTTATCATCACCTTCACTCCCTCTGTCTATCACCTGCAAGTTCGCAAAAGCAGTTGGACTGATCCCAGGAATACAACATCTTCCATATGTGTTAAGGAAGCCAAAAACCTCTCCCACAGGAGTTGTTGTATCATCAGTGGAAGAAGCAGTTATTTCTACACTTGAAGGTCTGAAAGAAGTTGTTGAAGACAAAGAGGAGCCTCCGATCTTCCAACAGGGAGAAAGAGATACCCTCATAAGCTTGGGTTCAGACTATGGTACAGGAGGCAGAGGCGAAGGCAGCAAAGGAGGTAGAGGCGGAGAGACGAACCAACAGACTTAGAGTCGGAACTGTCAAATTCAGAAGAAGAGGAGGAAGGCAAAGAAGAAGAAGACATGGATGACCAGAACCTGGAATGGATGACACAGGGAATTTTGGATCTCTTGGGTGCTTTTCATAAACAACAAGGCGAGCAGAGAGAATGAACATCAAGTTCGAGACTGATATATAGTGAAGGAAGAAGACCATCTAGACAACTTCTACTTGCAACAGCAGGCCTTTGAGGTATGACACGATGATGTAGCATGTAGACTGTTCCAATGTACCTTGGATGGTCGCGCTACAACATGGTATCACAACCTTCCGGTCAACTCCATACAGAACTGTGTTATGTTCAAATGTATGTTTCTTGAGAAATACACTCACTGGAAACCCCAACCATGCTGCTTAAAGAGTTAGGAAGCTTAAAGATGGAGGGGAAAGAAAAGGTCAAAGACTTCAATCAAAGGTTTATGTGCATCTTGAACAAGTTTACAGTAGACATGATACCTCATGACTCCATCAGTGTTGACTACTACACGTTCGCACTGCCGACCAGCATTGTGCAGTTCATCAAGCAGGCTGCAAAACCAACACTACTAGAAAACTTCGAAGAAGCAATCATTTTTTAAAAAGACTTGCATGCGATTGGATTCATCCAAGATGATGAACCAACAAAAGACTTCAAAGACATGAGCAGGAAGTCCTAAGCAATGGTGATCAAGATAGAGACAAAGAGACAAGTGATATTGAAACCCTCACTTGCCTCGTGAAGAACTTGACAACAGAAGTGTCTGAACTCAAACAACAGAAGGCAGGAACTTATGTGAACATCCATCTTCCTAGGTAGAAATAGGGAAGCATGTCATCAGGCAGCAATCGTCTCCTTACACAAACTATGCAGAGCTCTGTGTTCCAACTTGATCGATGCAAAAATCCTTAATTATGTTCATTCAATGAAGTTCAACACCCAGAGAATTCATGTTTGGACTGGAAGCGAGTCACAAACTCAATACACAATCAAATACACGAATTGGACAATAGTATGCATGAACAACTAGGAGATGCAGATAATTATGAAGATGTTCCACCTGGTGAGCCATCAAGTTCTAGGCATGTTGTTAACATGTATGAGTGCTCATAGATAGGACTGAAGACAAACACCAAGAAGTAGCCCTAAAAGAAGGATTCTCGTTACAATCTCAGAAGTAAAGGGGCTCCCCCCACAGTGGGGGAAATGAAAGAAAATGTTATACTGCTGATGAGGAAGGTTGACCCACCAGCTATCCAAAAGAAGAAAATGCAAAGAAAGTCTGGGAAGGCAGTGGAAGACAAGAGTAGATTCATGAGTAGTAAAATGCAGAATGCTCCACTCGAAAACACAATCACCAGTCTTACCCTAGACGCCTCGGTGATTCTACCCCCTCTGGATTACAACATCATGGATGACATGAAGAAGACTCACACAAACATTAGTTTGTTCAAGCTAGCTAAGATCCAAAGTCAGTGAGACATCCTTCTATGTGCATTGGGATAGACAACAATGGACATCACAACCTCTACCAGCAATGGAGAAAGCACAGCTGCTCCCAGGTCACTTTCAATTGTGCTGAACGCACTCCGAATGGAAGAAGCAAACTTGGTTTTCCCTCCATTCTTGCTCTCATTTGAGATATTCAACTGCAATGTTCACAACTTCTTGGTTGATTCTGGTGTGGTAGCTAATTTCATGCCACTCTCCATTGCTAAGAAGATCAATGCACAATGGAGTAAGACATCTGCATAGATCATCTAACTTGATCGAATGACTCTACCATCCATTGGTGAACTTCGAGATGTAATCATCCGACTATCCAGTGACAACCGAGTTCACCAATGCATCAACATCATTGTTGTGGACATACCGAAAGCATATGGTCTATTAATCAGTAAATACTGATCCAACAAGTTGAATGGATACTTTGCTACAGACTGGTCACACATGTGGCTTCCATACAAGGGCAAGAGAAATCAAATCTAGGTGATAACCAAGAGGTATATGAAGCACAATGTAATTCCCATTAATGGAGAGAACGATCCATTGGATTTTGCAGAACTCATGTTTGGCAACTGCATCTTGGAAACAACGCTAGGGTGTTATCCTGCACGACCAGCTCCAACCCCACTAGACACACAGTTGGGTCTCCATCCTTTCCCAACTGATGGTAATGAAGCATGTACAGTGCATTGTACCAACAATAGTAATAGTAGTAGAAATAGTAGTGGCAATAGTGCAAGTGTGTCAAATAGTCTATGCATGGATGAGTTGTGGACCATGTATTTCGACGGATTAAAGACACAGGATGGCTTAGGAGCCAGGTGTATCTTGGTCGACCCAAACAACTGAAAGCACATGATTTCAAACCGCTTGGAGTTTGAGTGCACAAACAACGTTGTTGAATACAAAGCACTCCTGTTAGGCTTGAAAAAATCCATTAGCCTCAATGTGGTCGCACTCAATGTGGTAGGTGACTCAGAAATAATGGTACAGTAAGTACATAACACCATTCATTGTTTGTCACCTCGTCTCAAAAGTTACCAACTATAGGTATGTCTATTTATCTCTAACTTCAAAGAATTTAATATCATTGTTGGGCCCAAAACACATATTGCAGCTGCCAACACCTTGGCCATCACAACTACTAGCATGTCACCACTTAGGGATAAATGTATTGTTCAAATTTTTTATAAGCCTTCTATCTCTAATAACATAACTGAGATACACATTTTTGGTGATGGTAAACGGATACTGCACTCCATGAACAACATTGATACTTTCAAGAACAAAAAAAATGATGAAGATGAGCACGAGCAACCCTTGAAAACTACAGTTGATGGCAGGAAAGGCAACCTCATCCCCAAGGCTGCGATTTCTCTCAGCAGGCTCTATGATTTGCAAAACTGTTGTCAAGGATCAAGAAACAACAAAACCCATAGTTCCACCACGAGGAATGCATAGAGAAACCTAAAAACAAACCACAATCCAGAGTTAGTTAATCTTGGTACATACTACACACCGTAGCAGTGGAAAACCGTTGTCCTCTTGTTCAAATAACACTAGGATGTGTCCACGTGGGCATATGATGACCTGAGTACATACGACATATGTGAATAATACAACATCTAATTTCAAGAAAAGAAGGAGCCAGGCCATTGCAAAACAAACCAGGTAAAACACATCTATCTTGTGAACCCCATATACAAAAATAATTGACTAAGTTGTTGGATGTTTGGATTACTGATGAAGTTCGTCACCATACATGGGTTTCTAGTTTAAGTTCTATATGTAAGAAATCTACGGAAATCTTCTTATGAATTGATTTCAGAAACATGAACGATTCTTTGAATAAAAACAACTACCTTGTGCCATCATCAAAGCCTATGTTGCACTCAGTATCTAAAGAAAGAATGTTCTACTCACCTAAAGGTCTTTTAGGATACCACCAGGTTTCGGTTGCGGAACTTGATAGTCTTATACTAGTCCACAAGAAGTTTGGCCCACACATGTACCATCTACAATCACTTGATGGGAAGATTGAAAATCTTCCTGTTAATGGCCAAGATCTCAAGCATTACTCTCAGTAACCTGGGCCGCACCCCGCGCCATGTACGTAGTTTATTTTCTGCTTGTTGTTTTTATTTTTTCGCTTTTCTTACTATTTTTTTTTTTTTTTTCCTTCTGCTTACTATCTTTTTATGTTTTGTTTTGTTTTCTTTATACCTTACTATTTTTGTTTCCAGAAATAAGTGTAGCCAACTACTAAGTTATGGCTTTTGAATGAGTATGTGGCTAAAATCTGAGAGACTTGTTACACTGCAACACTTTGCCAATCTTGTGTCTATGTTCTCTATGCTTGGTTTTAACCTTCGGCCGACAAAGTCTTGATGGAAAATACAAGCCATCCAAAAGAGGAAATTCGGTCCAATTATGAACCTGTGTCCACACCAGGAAGCCCCATGCCTGTACTCTGTCTTGTAATTTTTGTTTTCATGCTCATCAAACTAGTAGAAATGGAGAAGGGGAAATATCTAAACGAGCAAACCTATGTCAGAGGTCTCACATGCTTCTTTGAAGGAACAACCTCTTTTCTCAATATTTTGGGATCCCTCTTCCATCCAAAAACAAATAAGTGCCTATGAGCAATCCTCTTAAAAAATACAAAGGCAAAATAAGAGAAAGGCTTCTTGCATAGAGAGGTGAAGCATGCAACTTCACCAGGGTACTGACAAGGCTCACTGATAGTGGAGCAATGCGTGTCTTCCTCTGTGATTCCGTCAAGGTACTATCTAGGCCTACTGGCAGTGGAGCAATACTAGAATTGAAAAACGTATACTCTGAAAGATCTTTATCTTGTGAGCCAAGCTACCCTTCCCAATTTCAAAACACTGTGATCAAGATGAAATTTGTGTTGTGTTCGATGGAGTTGGCGAATAGTGAACTACACCTTTCCATGGGTTAAGTGGGGAAGCCAAAGCAACCTGCACAGTGACTCAATACTCCAAGAAAGACCAAGGCCTTGTCCTGTCAATGAACCAAAACAAAGAAGGTAGAGTTCTACAAGTGTGTCACCAAGTGTTGTAACGGCTACAACACCCTCTAAAATTTTGGCCCACATCCAATTTCGGAGCCTCTTTCGAGAATATTACTTGATTTTTGCTCACACTCGGGTCCACCCCGTGAGCTCGTATGAGTCTGCACATCTACCTTGCTTGACCATTCAACAGGCCAATGTTGCATGTTGATAATGATGTCTCGTTTGCGACCATGTTCTGGTCGTACACAAGGCCTTCGCTCCATGTGTACATCTTGTATTCACTATGTAAACACTCGCTGCATTCACACATGGAGTCTTATGCATTTTCGCACAAGCACCGTCATGGTCTTCCAACGATTGATAACACACGTTTTGCTTGTCCCTCACACTATCGGTCAGTCATGTTGAGCATGTGTGTCTTGATGTTTTGGGACATCCTATTGTCAATTCATGAGAGTGTGTGTTTGCAAGATCACGTATGCACCATTTCACTCACTCACACACTTAGTAATTTTGTGGAAGTTTTGACGACTGGACCACCCTCTTGTAGCCAGACCTTCATTCATTATTGACTGTTGGGATGGGGTCCCCTGGGTTAGTCTTGGGGTTAAAAACCCAAGTTTTGATGTAAATTTTGGTAAAAAGATGTAAATTCTCTACCATTTGTGGATGCGGAGCACATAGAAAGTTAGAAGTCAAAAGTGGTTTAGCATCTTGTCTATGTAAAGTCAAGCCAATTTTGAGATCTACCCATGGTCTGTGAACCATGGGATTGTACGA
The DNA here is from genome assembly GCA_000404065.3 of Pinus taeda. NCBI lineage: Eukaryota > Viridiplantae > Streptophyta > Pinopsida > Pinales > Pinaceae > Pinus > Pinus taeda. Next base: position 319,282 of record APFE030029388.1, read on the forward strand.
ACAAAAGCTATAAATAAGTGTGTCTTAGAGAGTCTAAGGCAATAATCAGTAATTAGATAAGATGGATGTAATGGGTCAATATAAGATAGTGCAGAGAAATGATTCGTAGAGGAGGAAAAGGCTTCACCGCTAATTGTGAGAAGGCCTAGAGTAGAGTCCGTAGCTGAGTGCGTGGGCCCCTGTAGCTAAGTGTGTAGGGCAGTTTGAGTCTGTAACCTCATATTGAAGATCAATAAATAAGTCTATTGAAGAAAATCATGTGTTTTATCTACTTGCTGTTGTTATTTATGTTTACGATATATGTTGTGATGAAATAATGTTGTTATGAAATATTGATGTGTGATTCTATTGGATAAGTCATATTAACTAAACACAATGCATGTTAAGTAGTTACGCAAAGATTATAATACGTTATGTTATGTTTATTAAGCACTTAAGTAGATCTGTGTGAACACAAATCTAGGGTTAATTCATGGTGTACGTAAGTAGCTAATTCATCTGTTAAAGGTCCATAAAGACCTATCGTAGACCTTTGCGAAGGTCAGGGAGATGTTAAATGGGAATTACAGTGCATAGCCATAGGGGCTTATAAATCTACTCGAATGCAGATCTAGGGCAATAAAATACATCACACTAATATCTGGATGCAAAAAATTGGTTCCAGAATCACCCCATACTACTTCAGATGAGACTTCAACCTGCGCTATGCAGGTTGATGGCGAAAGGGCCAGTAGTGTAAGGTTTTGTTTGGCACAACTAACCTTGAACTTGGGTTAGGACACCCTAAGCCAACAAATGGTTCCATTGCGAGGACCATGATCTGCATAAAGAGATGTGTGATGTTGCATCACTAGAATCCAACCAAGAATGAAATTAAGAAGTGGTTGGATAGGAAGATCCACGAATTCACAGCACAAGAAAACAGAAATCTACGCCTGTCAAAAGAACAATGGTTTGACATATATTTATACATAGAAATACATGAAATTTTCTTCTACACCTTCCTGATCGAACTATATGAGTGGATAGCTAAGTTGGCAAATGGCCAAGGAAGGTGGAGGCTTGATGATCCAATAGTGTGGACTCTGGAGCTAGCACAAAGGTTGGAATCCTCTAACAATAAGATCGTGCATGTTGTTGACCATTGGCTCAATCGAATTATAGGAATATTTTTTACAGAGTTTGCAGTTGATACCTCAGTCAGCTACAATGAAGAAGAGTGACGCTTCTTCAAGGGACTGTGAGGTAAGTATCTGATACCTTTGAATACTTGGATTAATATGCTATTGTGTGAGAAACAGGTTATGTCGTTGCTTTGATGTTCATATCTATGTGAAGTGGACAGATCTTCAAAAATCGAGAGAAAGAAAGCCCTAAATATAACCCATTAATCGGACCTCCTTCGAGCAATGACAAGGGAACAACACAAGCCTCACTGCAGAGTGTGGTCCAACTCGTAAGACAAGTTTTTCCATGGATACATCATCCATCTACACCACCTCCACCTTCAGCTCTACAACATACATCTTCTCCCACACCATTTCCACCACCACTATCGTTCAACATGACAAACTCAATAAAGCTGTCGATTTTCAAGGGTATAGGGAGCGAAGATACAGATCAGTTTTGGTTTGTTGCGACTGCTGTGTGGAAAAGGTATCCAATCACTAATGACAAAATAAATAAGGTTCACTTAGTTACTACTCTATAGGATCACGCGCTGACATGATATATTAAGTATTGTGTTGATCATCCTTTGGAAATGTTGGCAGATACTAAGGATGGTTTAAACAAGGAGTTTCGTAAGCCTAAGTCTGACTTGTAGTCAATTGTTGGATTTAAAGAAATCATGATGAGGGTTTGTGAGACGCCTTGGGAGTTAGATGAAAGGTTGAAATGTGTGATTCACGAAGCTAATATGTAGCTCACGGATGGTCAGAACTGTGAGTGGTTTATAGCCTTGCATCTGTCTCACCTGAGGATTGCTTTGTCACAACATAAGATAGGAACTCAAGCAGAGGCCTTGGAAATCATGATGAGATTGCACAAGACACCTATTCAGGACGTGACTTTGGGAGTCCAATAGATTCACTCATAGTTGTAGAACCCCTGTTGGAATTGTAGAGATTGAAAAAAGAGAAGGAGGCTAGGCCAGAGGTGCATGAGGAAGTATGTTGCCTCAAGTGTAAGAGCTAGGGGCATGATAAAGACCATTACCCTATCTTCACAAATTATATTATAGGGTGGGGACCGATTCCCTTAAGGTAGGAAGCTCTAGTAGGTCCGAGTGTGGGGCCCGCAATATGGTGCACTATTTGTCAGGTGGCTAGAAAACATGTAACAAATAATTTTCATTTGCTAGAAAAGTTCATTCATACACCACAATAGTTGTTCTGCGATTTTTGCAATTCAATGGGCCATGACGAGTGCCACTCTCATAGCTACTAGTTGATGATGGAAAGAATGCCTACCTATCAAATGAAAGCAAAAATTCAGCCTCCAGATTAGTGCTCTAGGGGAGCACGCAGAGGATATCATGGGCGAGGACGAGGCCAAGGAGGAGGAGGTCCTAGTCAAGGTTGTAGTTAGGTTATTTTCTATAACTGTGGGACACCAGGGAACTAAACGTGGGAGTGTCAGAATTATACATCCATGTCCTTCCAATACTGTATCCAGTTTGACCACACTATAGAAGAATTCCCTGTGTTGATCGCTAAGATACATGAGATGAAGGCACAGTCTCAAAAACCTATGTAGAACTTACAAATGATGAGAGGTAATCCCCGAGAGGAAGATTTGAATGTGAATATCATGCTGAGAAGTGGAGTAACAATTGGGGATGATAAGGGAAAATAGCCTAAAGAAGACAGATACTTTCACAAGGCTTGAGAGAAAGAAATTGGTTTTGATCTGGTGTGCGTGAAGGAAACATTTATGGAAGCCAAGAAAAGCTTCGCTGAGGCATCTACTTTAGGAAGGCATAAAAAAGTACCAAAAACTAGTGCGCCTACAGAGGTTGACCCCTTTGTCCTTACCATGTTCCTAGAAACCTGCATGAAACTTCTACGTGATAGCAAGGCTGTGAAAGATTTGCAGGATTTGATAAACAAATGTGCTGGCAAAGAAAACGCTCCTGATGGACACCACATAGTATCAAAAAATCAGCAAGCATAAGGCAAGAATAGGGAACGAGATGAGGTGCACCACGCAGATAGGAGATTATGAGATGATGCATATTATTTTGGATATGGGGTCTGACGCAAACGTTTTTCTTAAATAGACATGGGAAAGAATGGGTAGTCTTGCGCTATAGTGGTATCCGATCTAGCTAGGGATGGTGAACCAACAAAAAACCATCACTATGGGATGACTACATGGGGTCACTAGAGATATAGAAGGTATGAGCGTGCTCGCTGATTTTGAAATAATAGAAATTGTGGATGACAACAATCCATACCCTACGATCCTTGGAATTGACTGGGCCATTGATATGAATGGAGTCATCAACTTGAAGAAAGCAACAATTTCATTTGAGAGGAAATTGCTTCAAGTTATAGTACCGTTGGACCCTGCGAAAGGAGCGCACTATGCTGAACCAATCCGTGACTATGAAGAAAGTGATGATGACTTGGATCAGATTTACAAAATAACTATGCAAGATCAAAACTGGATTAATCCAACAGCTGATGTACGTATTGCATGGGACCAAGAAAGTTCCTGTACCTCAGTTTCAGATGAAGCATTGGAGCATTGGTAGAATAGGTTGCATGAAGTATCTATGCTGCGCTGCAACATGATGACTAAATTGTTGCATTGTGTGTCATCAGAGGTAAGAAATTTACCATATTATAATGGTTTAACAATGTAGATATGTTTTTGGATGCCCTTGAACAAGAAGTCCTTAAGGATCATCTCTTCCAAGCACTGGATTTGGCGTTGCGCACGATGGTGGGGTATGCACAAAGACAACTTTGATGAATGGCGAGATTACAGGAGGATGATGATGTTGTCATTTGATCACCCTAAAATTTTCTTAACTAAGAAGTACGATGGGAGAAATGATCCGCGTGATCATTTAGAGAAGTGGACTAAACTTTATGGAACAGAGCTGCAGCTGGAGCGGGTGCACTTATTCTGTCATACTTTGGATACAATCCCTATGAATTGGTACCTAAAAATGGAGCTTCGCCATGGCACCACAGAGTGGGATATATTAAGGGAGGGATTATTAATGACCTTCTATTTTGGAGATGGGCTCGAATGCATTGATGGAGCTCTACAAGCAGTTAAGGCAACAATCTTCAAGATTCCACAAGACCGTTTGGAATTGATTCAGCCAAGTTGTAGCAACCAGTTGTGCCATGCACTGGAATGCTATAATGTGACCACTGAAGAGGAGGATGAGGATCCAAGAAATATTGGTATTTCAGAGGCAGAAGGTCATTGCGAAGTTAAGGGGTCAACAACTAGAGAACCCGTACATCACCACACCATAAAAAACCAAGCAAGTAAACATTAATACTAAGGCATAGCTGAAATTTGCTAAGATCGGTGACTTTTGGGATGATGCCATAGTGGATAAAGTTGCCAAGTTACTTCGCGAGTACCAAGATATTTTTCCTACTAAGTTTCCAGACTAAAAAGGCATCATAGTTGACTTAGGTGTGATGAAAATCACTCTAAAACTGGATGCGAAGCATATTAAGCAGAGGTCATATCGCCTTAATCCCAAATACAAGGAAAGGGTATACTTGGAGTTGGATAAGATGCTTGAGGCAGACATTATTGAACCTGTGGAGGAATCTGATTGGGTGAGCCTCATGGTGATTCAAGAGAAGAAATAGAAAGGAGAAATAAGGATTTGCATAGACCTATAGAAACTTGATGATCCCTACGTCCATGATCCTTTTTTGACACCATTTACTGGTGAGGTATTTGATAATGTTGGAGAGCAAGAGGCCTACTCATTCACTGATGTATTTTCAGGGTACCATCAGATCAAGATTGCACCAAAGGATAGGAGAAAAACAACCTCATGACTAAATGGGGTTGTTTTTAGTATACCGTTATGTCATTTGGATTCAAGAATGCACCCGTGATATTCTCTCATGTAGTTATAACAACATTTAAAGACTTCATCCATAAGTTCTTGGAGGTGTATTTTGATGAATAGATGGTGTTCAGCTTAGTGAAGAGCAATGTAGCAAGTCTGCATCTGATGTTGGATACATGCCGTAGATACAAGATTGCATTGAACCTGAAGAAGTGTCTATTTTGTGTCCTCTTTGGGATCTTCCTAGGTCATGTGGTGTGCAAGCAAGGGATGATGATGGACCCTGCCAAGATCATGGTGATTGTAAATTTGGAGTCCCCGAGAAGTGTCACACAACTGCGTGCAATGCTTGGGCATACTGGAGATTAGAGGAAATTCATCAAGGCCTATGTTCAGATTACTGCGCCCATGGAGAAAATGATAAAGAAGGATGCTACATTTTGTTGGGATGAAGAATGTCAACACAGTTTGGATGTACTGAAGGAGAAGATGGCCACTCTGCCAATTTTTGTTTTCATAGATTGGAAAAAGTAATTTCATGTACATGTCGATGCCTCATGCATTTTGTTTGGAGTAGTGCCAGCACATGCCGGTGTAGGAGAGATGGACCACCTTATAGCCTTTGCGAGAAGGAAATTATCAAAGGTTGAGAAGAACTACTCAATGATAGAGCACGAAGGATTGGCTATGGTATACGTGGTTAAAAAATTCATGCACTACTTGTTGGGAGGACATTTCAAAATGTACATAGATCATTCTGCCTAGAAATACCTGGTCAATAAACCTACGTTGGGGGCAATATATGCCGATGGTTGCTGCTATTCCAGGAGTACGACTTCGAAGTGATTCTAAAGCCAAGTAGGTTGATTGCATGGCCTAGCCATCTATCACAGATTGATACAAGAGAGGAGCCTACTAATTGGAGGAAGGGTTGCCTGATGCATAGCTCTTTGTGGTGCATGTAGAAAATAACAACTTTGCAGATAGTATCCACATTTTGACTACAGGAACGACACCAGAAGGATACACCAGTCAACAAAAGGAGTTAGTAGTGCGCGTGGTAGATTTCTCTGTAATTGCAAGCCATTTGTATAAGATGGGCACAAACAAGATATTGTGATGTTATGTGATAGATTATGAACAAAACAACATCCTCACTGAAGCTCATGGAGGGGCTGCAGGAGGATATTATGTAGGAAATATGACATCAAAGAAAATTTTGTGCCCAGGGTTGTGGTGGCTTACATTGTATAAAGATTCTAAAGCATATTTTAGGGCATGCGATGCATGTTAATTAATGGGCATACCATCACAGAGGGACGAGTTTCCACTGAATCCTTAAGTATCATTGCAACGATTTGAAAAATGGGAATTGATTTCATTGGACCAATTCAGCCCCCAGGAAAGAAGACATGTGCACACTATATCATCACTGGGATAGAGTATCTAACTAGATGGGTGGAGGCACAGTCGGTGAATTATTGTACATGTGATACAATAGAGAAGTTCTTGTTTGATTATGTGTTAACTAGATTTGGCTGCCTAAATGTTTTGATGAGTGATCGGGGTACGCACTTCCTCAATGAAACAATTAGTGCACTGACTAAAGTGTTCCAGGTTTATCATCATAAGAGAACACCATATCATTCTCATCCTAATGGGATAGTTGAGGTATTTAATAAGATCTTGGAGAATGTGCTGACAAAGATTTGTAATGCGCAATGGAATGATTGGGATGTGTGCATACCTGCTGCGCTATGGGCATATATGACTACTTGTAAAAAGCTGACAGGTCAGACACCTTTTCAATTGGTCTATGGATTAGAAGCTTTGATGCCTATGGAATTCATCGTGCCTAGTTTACGCATAGTAACTTTCACAGGTATGGTAGATCATGAAGCCTTGGAAGAATGGCTCATGCAGCTAATGGAGCTTGAAGAAGACAGATTCTTGGTTGGATTCCATTAGCAAGTAGAGAAGGAGCGCGAAAAGCATGACACAATCGACACATCAAGTTGCACATGTTCAAGCTAACCGATTTAGTATTGTTGTATGATAGCAAGTTCACTAAGTTTCCACAAAAATTTCAGATGCACTAGATAGGGCCATATGTTATTAAAGAGATTACAGATGGAGGTGCAGTACAACTTGTGAAGCTGTATGGAGAACCTTTTCTGAGAAGGCTAAATGGAAGTCGATTGAAGCCATATACAGGAGATCTGGCTCAATGACTATATGTTGGCAAGATAGTCTTAGTGCTTTAGGCAACTGCAAGGGAGCGTAGGACTATGAACTCTACTTCTTAGGTTGGACGACTATGCGATAGGCGGGCTGCACCAAAAATGTTGACGTCACAAGCTAAGACTTGGCACAAAGGGAGTTGCGCTCTGAAGGAAGGTACCACGCAAAAAAAATAGGAAAGTGATTGTTGGCGTCACTATTCATGACTTGATACCCAGGAGACAATTAGAGGAGTGGGCTGGTGGAATTTAAGGCCAAAATCCTTGAATATTTGCCACCAAAACATCATTAATGATCGAATTTTGGGGGGAACAGTTAGATTTGAATTCAAAAACCCCTTTAAATTACACATGTCGGTCTAGCAGAGAACACTTTGCACACTTTGAGTTTTTGAGCCGATTTGTTTGTTGCTTATGATTCACTCATTCATTGAGGGTTTGGTCGCGAGCCCTGCGTTTGCCAATTTACTAGAGTTAAACTAGAAATTTATCCTTGAAACCATGTCAGGTCCAAGCCCTGCTGAGATTATTAGCACTAGGGGAGATATTGCCTCAGAAGGAGATGCTCTAGAGGTGGTGAGCATGGAGGTTTTGACTGTTATGCCTACGGCGCTGAGGTTGCCTAGGTCGAAGCCTACACCTATTAGAGAAACCCAAAAGATGAAAAAGGATAAGCAGAAGAAGCCAGTGCCGGTGCACGAGTCACCAGGAAACATTCTGCAACTCAAAAGTAGAAGAAGCAAAAATAGCTCGAGGGTTGTCGATTTGGAGACTAAGGAAGGATAGGACACCAAATACATAGATGTTGAGGAAGTGGATCCCTTTACCAAGTTACATGATTACATTCCTCCGTGAAAAGGTAAGACAAAGTTCACCAAGGACCTGGATTTTGACAAGTTTGTCATATCTACGCCCCTACTATCAGAGCAAGTTCCCTTTGATGGACTGCCCCTCGCGTGGATCCCCTACTAAAGATGGAGGATTGGGTCCTGGCGGACCATGAGAGGTTCCTGTACCTAGCAACCACAAATTACATGAAGCGTGTTTACTATGGGGATTCAGGTGTCACCGACTTGGATACGGTGGAATGGATTCATAGAGTGGAATATTCTAGGCTATGGAACCTATTGTGGGTGCCCCACTATCACCACATTACAATAAATACCACTTGTGTGTGGTAGTTACTTACTCTAGCGCATGATGGGTGCTTATGCCTAGAACCACCTATACCGATCATGGACATGCTCATCCATAGGATCACGCACCTACCGCATGATGGCTTCAATCAGGCCAAGGAGTTTGGTAGAAAGGCAGGAGAAAAATATTTGGTGGATAGAATGAAAAAGAAGTTTGAGCTTGTGAGAACGCTGCGTGGCTATTCCCTCATATCTATCAACGATCCTATGGTGCATATTTCTACGAAAATCCTCACAGGAAAAGTAATGAGAAAGTGCCACACGGACGAGGTTCTGGTGCTTGTGGTATCCTTAGCTACACACTGCGCGAAGGGCATGCAGTTTAGTGGGTCAAGGTATCTATGCAGTGAATTCCTCACAAATTTTTGTGAGGTCCAAGATGAGAGCAAGCCCTTCCACTATGTGTGGTTGCTGCTCTCCATCATGTTGGTCACATGGGAGCTACTGGAGGATAGCCAGTTTCCTCCATTGAAGGAAGGATTACCGGAGGCCATGCAGTTCGCTTCCCTCTCAACCACAAAGGACTCCATGTGGGTCGCAGAAACAAATATCTTTTGGGTTTTGATGGAAATGAGTTTCTGCATTGCCGCGAATCAATGGTCAAGGTTGTCCCCGACCTTGTATGAGCAGTTGTTTCTATATGTTGTGTTCAAAGAATAGTTCCACCACGTCTATATTTAGGTGCACAAAGACCCGCAACAGAAATGGTACGATTTACCATACTTGGTCATGGATCATGACATTGAGGAGGTGATCAAGCACTGGTCGGCAGAATGGCGTGCCCTGTCAGACTTGGATGCAACAACTAGTAAGGGCACGGGTAGCTTGGTTGAGAAGAAGAGGAAGGATGCAACAAATCAAGTTGCGCAAAAATTGGCCCCACAACGAAAAAAGGAAGCCATAGAAAATGCTCAAATGGAGAAGGAGCGCGCTACAAAGGACCAGGTCAAGCAAGAGCAACACGAATCACAGAAAAGCGATAAGTCCCATTCGCCTGCCAGAGAGGAGGAATAATAATTTGAGTAGGGTGGCAGAGGAGATGAGGGGTAGAGCACCCCATTTCAACTAAGGAAGCATAGAGAAGAGTAGTAGGAGGGTTTTTGCAAAAATTAGAAGTCGGATAAAACACAGGTGGATCCCATGACCTCGATGGAGGGAAATCTCGATGAGATCAATGACAAAGTCAGGGATACTACAACTGAGTTGTTGCAATAGTTCGCACAATAGTACATATAGACACTGGGGTGTCCAGAAGGATCTGTGCCAGCTGCACATCCAAACTAGCAGCACACAGGTGGGCGCAGGTCAAGCGAGTGTGCATAAATGAGCCTAGAATTGAGGACAAGTCAGGCTACACAACTAGTAAGGAGATTGGACCTTCGCACAGTTGGGCTACCAGAAGGGTCCCTCCGAGTAGAATCAACCAATGAATGAGTTGTTTCTAACACCCTTAAGGATGTCACACTGAACATTGTAGCGCTCCCCAACGAATTTATTCATGCGTTGCAGGTAGGAGTAACAAAGGAATTGAGAGCTCAGGAGCAGCGCGCTCTCAGTTTAATCAGTGAGTACTGGGTGAATAATAAAAAAATGTTCGTTGAGAATACATAGGCCTTAAAGGAGAGAGATAATATCTAGGCACAAATTTCCAAGCTGGAAGTTGCGTTAGCAAAATCGTGCAGAACATTTCTAGAGTTGCACATACCCGAGGACACACAATCGGAGGCCAAGATCTGAAAATTAGTTGTAGGTGTTTGCAAGGAAAGGGCAAAGGTTGGGAGAGTTCAATTTGAACTCAACATGAAAATCACAGAGCTGCAATTAAATCACGGCCTTCAACTTTGCCCGACGTCGGGGAGAAGTGCGAAGCCGCTATAAAAGAAGGAATGACCACTTTGGATGCCATAATCACTAACTTCTTGGCCTTATTTGAACAAGCGATGGAATTAGTAACAACTCTACAGGAAGACCCAAACCTATAGATGCAACACAAAAGTTCGTGACCTACAGAAGCAGTATGATTAGGTCTAGGTGACAACATGCTCAATTGCTCCAGCACAGCTCCTCACCAAGTTGCAAAAGGGGAAGTAGCTCCGCGCACAGGTAGAAGCAACCCAACAGAAGGAGGTTGTGCTTAAGGCCCGACTGGGACCTTGGTTACACGAAGCTTACCAAGTAATAACGAACATTTAGTAGAAGATGACAGACTTGCAACAAACACATCAAAAGATCAAGATGGTTGGAGAACGTCTAGCTATAGAGTAGCTCATCAAAGAGGTTAAGGAGGAAACCACACAGGGCGTTGCCAAAGTTGTAGTTGTACATGTGGAGCTGGGGGAACTTCGCAGCAAGATCACCACACCAAGTGAGTGACTCGATGGTGAGTCACGACCTTTGTGTTGGGGGCCTCCTGGGATGGGGTCCCTTGGGTCAGTCTTGGGGTTAAAACTCCAGGTTCTCCACAATTTGTGGATGTGGAGCACATAGAGAGTTAGAATTCAAAATGGGTTTAGCCTCTTTTCTATGTAAAGTCAAGTCAGTTTTAAGAGCTACCCATGGTTTGTGGACCATGGGATTGTATGAAGAAAAGCTATAAATAGGTGTGTCTTAGAGAGTCTAAGGCAGTAATCAATAATCATATAAGACGGATGTAATGGCTCAATAGAAGAAAGCGTAGAGAAGTGAGTAGTAGAGGAGGAAAAGTCTTTGTAGCTGAGTGCATAGAGGCCTAGAGTAGAGTCCGTAGCCGAGTGCGTGGGCTGCTACAGCTAAGTGCGTAGGGAAGTTTGAGTCCGTAACCTCATATTGAAGATCAATAAAGAAGACCGTTGAAGAAATTCATGTGTTTTATCTGCTTACTATTGCTATTGATATATGCTGTGATGAAATAATGTCATTATGAAATATTGATGTGTTGATGTGAGATTCTATTGGATAAGTCTGATTAACTGAACATAATGCATGTTAAGTAGTTATGCAAAGATTATAATACACTTTGTTATGTTGATTAAGAACTTAAGTATATTCGTGTGAACACAAATCTAGGGTTAATTTATGGTCCATGTAAGTAGCTGATTCATCTATTAAGGGTCTGCAAAGACCTATCATAGACCTTCTCAAAGGTTTGGGAGCTGTTAAAAGGGAATTACAATGTGGAGCCATAGGGGCTTATAAATTTGCACGAAGGAAGATCTAGGGAAATAAAAGACATCACACTGATATTTGGATGCGTAAACTTGGTTCCAGCATCCCCCCATACTATTTCGAGAGAGATTTCAACCTATGCTACGCGAGTTGGTGCTGAAAGGGCTAGTATTGTAAGGTTTTGTTTGGCACAACTAACTCTGAACCTCGGTCAGGACCCCCTAATCCAACATCCACTTGACTGGCTCCCACCAAAAATTGCACAGAGGCTACTGACCATGCCTACTCCACTGACTAAGGAAATTGCGAAGATAGGCCGAACAGGCACCGAGTGTTTGTCCCCATCTCCCCCCGAAAATTGTGCATATTGCCCAGTTAGTCACCTGGTATCCAACCAAACTTTCCCTCAGAAAACTATGTAGTTTTCCCGAGCAAGCACTCTGCTTCCCAGCAACCCGCTCAGCTTAGAAACTGCATAGAGGTTGCACAGTTCCTTCGAATCGTGCCATGCTCCCATCAGAAACTGTGCTGAGTCTGGCTGTCAGTTACTTTGCATCCCGACACTTCTCCTCTCCAAAATTGCGCAGTCCTGTATGCCCAGCCTCCGAGTAGCCCGAATTTCTTCTCCTGAAATTTGAGCAGATTTGTCTGCCAGCTGTGCCAAACCCCACCAATAGTCACTATCGGACTAGCATGCCCGACTACATCTCCTAATGACTCCTATGCAGTTTTCACCAACAGTGCCTGAAACCCACATCCAAACTAACCTTGTCCGCTCTCCCAATCACTTGCATCCAAAGTGACCGTGCAACATGGTAGACTAGGAGATTTATGAATTTGATGTCATCTCATCATGAGTGACTACAGATACGTATACATGCACAAACATGACAAGGCGATAGATGGGATGACAAAGGAGAGAACATGTAAGAGCACTTGGTCTCGAACAAACAAATCTAATGTAACATGGAATTCCAGGAGACCCACTTGTCATATCAAGAGTCATGTAAAGCTGAAAGGTCATAGAATTCAAAGAGTCATGAGGGAAGTTGAACAACCACAAGGGTCAATTTCACCCTTGGCTATAAATACCCCCTCATTTGTACATGCAAAGGACTTTTCAGCTTGGCTCCTCCCACATAGCCTTGAGAGTTAGTAATATTTTCTTTGAGAAGCGAGCATTGGCTCTAATGCCCCGCCTACGAGGTTAGTGATGTATGGTGTACTGATGTGTCTTGGAACTTTTGCTTAATTCATAAGCTTGATAACAGGCCATCAAGTTTTCACACATGTATTGTAATTGTTTGTAAGACTAATCTTGGAACACTTTTAATGCATGTTTCTTTAACCTTTGTTAAAAGAGTTGAACGTTTTTGGTTTCTTTAATACATATGTTTATGAAAATGTGTTGTATAAGTTCTTAATTTTGTCCTGACCACGTGGGCTGCCTCACCGGACATTAGAATGAACCTTTCCATAAACTTGTTATAATGACTGTTGCACTCACGTGGACTACTCTATTGAGTGTTGTATGTACTATCCCGTCTTATGTGTGTGATGACCACATCTGTGTGGGCTACTCTGTTGGAAGCTATGCATGTCCTGTTGTGTTGTGTTTCTATGATAGATTTGGGACTTCTCCCTTTTAAATGTAGAGCCACTTACACACCCTCTCTTTGCAGTGAAAGAACCTTGACACAAGTAACACTAGCACTCACCAGGCACACAAACCTCGTTGTTCGAAGACAAAGAAGACCACTCTCATGTGCTGACAAGCAAGAGCTAAGGCATATATTTAAATAATGGCAATTGGGCCATCATACCAGATGGGACTCCCACACCAAACTGTGTGAGGAGTAGTTGGCACTTCATACTGGGGTGATCCCCTAAATGTTGGCGGGTCCAACACTATCAACAGTTCCCAATGGTCACTTCATGTTGTCCTTTCAAGACTCTACATATGTCTACTTCATCCACACTAACTTATTGAAAAAAAACAAACACACTGAAAATATATTTCATTTCCATTATATATTTTTACAAAAATATTTCTAATAATATATACTCACTTATTTTTACAATCACCTTGTAAGTTTTAAACTTTGACCAATATGAATGACAAATTAAAAGAATAAAATCAATCACAATATTACTAACATCAAACCAGTCTTATTTTAAAGAATAAAATAAATAAAAAAACATTAAAAAAAGGATAAATTAATTAATCCACGAAATATGTTGAAGGCTTACATCACAAACCGCTACTAATCTATGTGCATTATGGTTTTATTTTTCATATAAGAACACCCAAAATTCAAAATATGATGACAAACAATGCAAGCATAATTCGATGTGCTCAAAAATTAGGAATACAAATATTGAATCAATTCTGATTAATGGGTAAATTAGCAATTTCACCAAATGTTGCAAAGGAAACATTGTAAGGCATAAATTCGAGAAGAATTGTGCAATATAAAACATCATTGAAAGTAAGAATTAATTTAGTATACAAAATGTCATTCAGAGTTAGAAGATAAAGATAAATCACTTAAATTATGCCAAATTGACAGGTTCTTGACAGATTCTTGACAGATTCTATGACATTTCCAACATAAACTACCTCTTAATCTTCAAAGATGGTGTTTCAAGTTCCAATCCGTATGCCATTTTTTGTTATGACCATGCCATTAGTGAAAAAAATACTTCTTATAACTAACTAATTATTATTTTCTATTAATAACCTTTTCACAATCTATCTACCTCCCAATGATTTTAATAACATTATTAGAATTCTTTTCTTATTTTTACTATTATCCCTAACACATGATACAAATAACTGTAGATGTTTTCCCAAAGTGGAGAGTGATTCACCATAAATATGTAACATATTATTGTAAATAGTAACAATGCAACCATTTTCATTCATGTAGATGTTTTTTTGGATGTGATGTTCCCACCATGGGGGTTTTGTTTGAATCTTCGTTCTCTTTTTTTCAACCAAATTCATTCCATTTTCATTTTTCCCAATAGAAACTTGTTTGTAATGGAACCCCTCTAACTAGTTGTCCAATCCTTACCAATCCAACCTATATACCAAATATATACAAACTGAGCTCAAATGAAACTTAGAGAGAATCCATGCCACTGGAATGTTACATGACTAGGTTTTAGGCTTGCTTACTTTGTCTAAACATCCCTTTTAATATTAGATTTGATGTTGTTCATTTTCATTCTAACTTAATACCTAGACATGCTTGGGGTGCAGCTCGTAACCACACAGAGCACACTGATAAGCCCATAAAAGACAGGCTAAAAATGCCAGACCTATAATTATTCAAGACCTCCAAGCAAACTTTTGATGGCTCAAGGGGAACAACAAACCAGTCCTTGGGTGAAATCCCCAATTCCCTCCCGAAGAAATTTGCATCGTGGTGTTAATCAATACAGTCTTCCTGCCCATATCTCTTGAGAGTCTTAATAACTTCCTGGTCCCTGTCAGTTACAATGTACACAAAGCTTATTTCCTTTCCATTCCTCTTGAGTTCATCATATGTCTTAGAGATCACAGATATCAAGTGATGTAGAGGAATAATCAGCTAGTTAGAGCTCATGAGAAGGCCTGTTAGTTTCCCATCCAAAGCACTAGATTCTACACAAGATTTCATTGCAGTTAGCAGATATAAGTCTCTATTCTTTACTAGAAGTTGTGGTTTGTCTTTAGTGGAATTGGTATTTCTTATCTCTTGTGCCACTAAACCAATCTCCCTAGTCCTCTCCACAATCCCCTGTATGCATATGTATATGGATTGGTGGGTTTTCCTTATTTTTCCAGCCTTCAAATTATTTAAAGAACCAATATCCCCTCCGGCTCATCTCCATAGCCCTGTATAGATTGTGGGTTTTCCTCTATTTGTCCAGACTTGAAATTATTTAAACCCCTTCTGAGCTACAAGAGACGTGTTTGTGCATGTCAGGTTTTCCAGTCACCAGTGATCAGATATTCTCTTACAAGGTTTTTGTTAGGGTCTCAAAGTCAAATTTTTATCATTTCATTAGGTTTTCAAAATCAAAATTTGGTCACTGCCTAGTGTCTAGGCCTATTGTTACTCCTTTCAATATTTTCATGTTCCGGTTAGTGCCATCACTGAAAGTTCATCATCATCATCTCAGTCATATCATCATGGCCCTCATTCAACTCAGTGTCACCATTAGGTCATTAGGGTCAAAGTCATCAAAGTTTGTCATCTCATTCATAAATCCTGGCAACTGCTATGTTTTCATTCCAAGGCTACAAACCTATCTGTAGTGATTTATTCCATTATATTCACATTAGCTTTCATAAAATACAGGTTGGTGGTTTACCATGAAGCTTAATAATCTCTTAGTTCTCTTAATTGTGATTGCAATGCTTCATTTCCCTCTCCTAGGGTTTTGAAAATAGTCTTCAAAGATTTTATGATCTCCATGTTGAATTGTTGTTAAAACTTGTATCCTACTATTGATACACCTTCATCTACCTTAATCATACCTTCCTAAATACCCTCCATCAAACCCATCCTCAAATTCCATCATTTTCACCTAAACCCTAGACAGGGAACACCTTCTAAACCACATGACTGTGTTTTTCTTGTTTGGAACCCTTCCACTCACCCAAATTCTAAATTTCCAATTTCTCTAGCTCCATAACCTCCCTCACTATCCCTCAAAATTTCATAGAATTTTTCCATTTCCCTATCCCCCTCATTTCCCTAAACTTCCTTACAACGATAAAAAATCCCTTGTTTTCCCAAAACTAAACCCTAATTCTTCCTCCTAGTGAGCTAGTGTTTCACCTTGGAAGCAGAGGCCACACACACTGAAAAGATGAAGTACAATAATAGAGGACATGTTTGAAGAGTTGATCCATCTAGCATCAAAGAGATAAGTGCCTCACAAACTCATCAAGGGGTCATTTGTGACTCACATGCACAATTTTGCTTCAAAGCATGTGTATGACCAAATGGAGATGAACTCGACAAAAGTGGAAGAGGCTTTTGTCAATAATATACCAAGGGAAACAAACCTCCTTCAAGTTTTACACAGGTATCATAGATTGCGAGATATGCAACTTTCTTGGAGTCTTATGTCAAAAAATAAAAAAAATTGAAGTTAATTTCCTGTTTTATCCATGATGTTGTGGCATGGATTCTGAGAAACTAAAAATGCATTTCTAGAAATGTGAGAGGTATTTCTTCAAAACATCCTTATCAACAACAACCTCTCTCC
>APFE030029388.1:347336-373288 GCA_000404065.3 Pinus taeda
CCGGAAACCTTTTCGCGTGAAACGAAAGGGGTTCCTCACTGGAACAGATGCTCCGAACACAACAGAGCAGTCCTCTCGGCCCGAAAGCAGTCAGAAACAGTAGATCTAGGAAACGACAGCCGCATGCAGTTCTACGGCTTCAGATTTGGATCACCAACGGACGCGGCCCTCAAATAGCTCTGATACCATGTAGGAATTTACAGGGTAAGTTCCTCAGACAGAACACCAAAAGGACACCGCTCACAAACAGATCACAGATCAATACACCAGTATTTTGACGTGGTTAAAACCCTCAAAGAGGGAAATAGTCCACGGCCTGCGCCAACGTGGCTACTACATGCAATTTATTAATAAAAGAATGAAAATGTACATAAGCTTCTCTCATGCACAGTTAACCTACAAATGACCCTCCATGTGCTTTAAATAGAATTCATGGACCAATCGGGTGTCAAGCCACGGATCAAGTGTCGGTAATACCGAGGAGAGAATGAAGCGTCGGATCACTACATATCGTGACCGTCGGATTGTAAGTTACAAAATGTACAACGGTAAAGAAACACACTTTACCTAACGCTAACCTAACTCTATACTAGACCAAGTTGAACTTAACTATTCCTATGTGTCGGAATATCCTAACAAACTGTACAGGAAATTCTAGTTGATCATTCTCTCATATTTCAAATATGACTTCAAAAAGGCTTCCAAAATCCTCCTACAATATGGCACTATGCTTCTAACTAAGTGTGTTGTGTTTATGGCTAAATGTGCTGCGCTTATACCTGTAGTAGTCTTTCTCAGCTTATTTTCGCTAGATCTTTGTTTTGTGATGTAATTTTGATATTTTGAAGTCTTGATGATGTGATTATGGAATAAATTAGCATGATAGGTTGTTTTTTTGCTTAATTAGGCCTAATAAATGAAGCAAAACTTAAATCAAATTCTAAGAGAAGAGTTTGTTTTTTACCTTCTCACTCTCTCTTGTTGGTTGAGAGATTCTTGGGAACTATTCCACCACTTACGGATTCAACCCCTGCAGGCTGGGAAGTGGTTTATTCTATTCTATATGTATCATTTCTCATTGAGAGAGAGTAGTTGGACTTCAGAAGAGAGGAATTATATCTTATGATTTCATACAATTAATCAAGCAATTGTAGTTATTTTTCATGAATACTTGTGCAATGAGTTTGTGGTGTTATTTTCCCTCTATATCAGTTTCTTATGAATGAATTCATCTCTCTTAAAATGTTTTTCTTTCCTCAGTGATTTTCCTTACAATTATATAGTTAGAATTCTTTAGATTCAAAGCTCTGTTTATGTGGAAAATCATGTTTATGTATTTCTTCTTATAGATTAATTAATTCATGGTAATACATGCTCATTATGATTTCTTAAACCTTCAGACCCTACAATACATTGACCAAAATCTTAAATGCATCACAATACATTGTTATCTCACTCTTATGCCTGCTACTACAAACCTTTAATACTTTAACCTAATTTCTTTTTCTCATCTCTGGTCCAACAACCTAAAACCCCTAAATTTTCAAAAACTGAAACCTAAACTATTATATCTAGCCTAAAATCCATTTCTCTTCGAGTCATTGACTAAGAAATCCTCAGAGAGATCCCTCTTTGGTTTAGCAGGGCTAGTTGCCGAACTGCAAGTGGTTTGAGGTCACCTCTTTCGATCTCCTCCTTATCTTGGGACAATGTAGAGAGTAACAAGACCCATAATATGTATGTGTAATCATTCCATAGACGTAATCGTGCTAGTTATTTGATTGGGTAACAGAGGAGGAGTAGGTGGCCTAACCACAAAGGGAATTGGGTTCCCCCAAGTGACCAACTATTGGTTGTGGGCCTCTAAATTCCTCTACTTCTTTCTCATTGACTCTAAACACTCAATAAAATCTTTGTTGCCCCCTTAAAAACATTCTTATAATATGACATTCTTGTTAAATAAAATTCAACTAGTTACACTTTTTATGGGAAACCGGACACTCACATGGTATCACATTGCTTTTGGGATTCAAAACGGAGTTTCAAATTATAAAGTAACTTCATTCAAAATACTTATGGATTGATTGTTGTTGCATGATAACTAATTATGGCCGATCACATTGAAGAATACCTCACAACAACAAAAATGTAATCAAGACTTAGGTCTCTTAGTGCTAGTATTCCAATGATGTGTTTGGAGGGTTTGCATTATTTTAATGTGAGAAAATTATGCTATTTTTAATTGGTGAATGAGAAGGATTGGAGCATAACTAAATATCGATGAGTTATGCCACAAAATACGTACATATTGGTAATAAATTTATTGTTGCATGAATGGAATGGTGACTTGAGAATGGCCTCATTTCAACATGTCTATGTGAATCATGTGCCAAGAGTGGTAAGTTATGTTGGCACTAACTTTTACAGTTATAAAATACTTATGAATTGTTCTATTGCATGTAAACAAATTATGAAATGGACCAATGATATTGAAAGAATACCTCAAAAAATCATGTAATAAGACTCCAGTCTCTTAGTGCAGTGATGTATTTGGAGGGTTTGTGCTGAAAATAAATATGGATATAAACAGACTAGAAACTCACATAAAAATACACATATTTTTTGTCAACTTAGACCCAGGAAAAACCCCTTCAATCTTCTTCAGGGAAAACTTGTTAGAGAGTTCTTCAAATTTGTTTATCTTTCAAGTTCAGGAAAAATACATCAGAAGAAAATACAAAGCAACAAAATACAACTTATCTCTTCAACCCAAAAATCCTTGAAAATTTTTGCCACTTTGCCTTGATTTCCATTTCCACTTGAAGCTAAAAATATGTAATGTATGGATATAGACTATATGGAATATGTACGAACTGTGCTCCTGTTCTAAAGATAAACAACATTATTGCATACCTCAGCCCACAAAAACAAAGGCAACCCCTGATTATGAATCATCGCTCTAGAAGCCCCAACAATAGCTCTGTTCTTCCTTTCAAACACCCCATTTTGCTGGGGGTTGTAAGGAATTGTGAACTCTCTCCTAATGCCCTCCTATGCACAAAAGTCATAAAACCCACCATTGGTGTGCTCATCACCATTGTCTAACATCAAGACCAAAATACTCTCACCTATCTGCTTTTCCACAAGAGCTATGAACTCTTTAGTGTGACTGAAGACCTCACCCTTGGTCTTAAGGAAATATATCCAAGTCCTTCTAGAGTAGTCATCAATGAATATAGCATAATACTCATAACCACCTAAAGACACATGAGATATACAACCATTAACATCAGTATGACTCAAGTCTAGTATACCTGTAGATCTGTTGTCGCTCATTCAGAATGGTAACTTTGCATACCTTCCTAAAGCACACCCTCTACACACCTCATAATGCTCAACACTAAAATCAAGAACTCTAGTAGTGATCTCCCTTAGTACTCTAAAAGCTCCATGATGCTTATGTGACATCCTCTTGGGCCATAACTTGCACAAGTCTCTGTTGCTGGTGGTACTAGTGTGAGTTCTACCAGATGTGCTATCCACCAATTCTCCTGCTGACTAAAAATTGAACATGTATAGTTTCCTAGAGTGGACTCCAATGAATTTGGTTGAAGTGATGGAAGCTCCCCTCAGATGTGTCAATATCAACCCTCCTAATAAAGTGACGTCAAACCCCTTATCCTCCATAAAAAACATTGAAATAAAGTTCTTCTTCATTCTCGGAACATACAAAACAACCACGACCTTCAAGGAGGAAACGACTTCCTCTCAAAGGTCTAAAAATCTCACAGTGCGGTCATCTCCTAGTACAATTTCAATATCAAGTTCCCTCTCTGCAAGCTTTGCAAAGAATTCTTGTGCACTTGTCATATGGCGGGATGCTCCACTGTTTACGTACCAAACATTGGATGATGTACTCCTACTATATGTAGAAGTAGTAAATGAAAAGTATTTGTCAAAATGAAAAGAAAATTGCTCCACCTTTGCTGAAGCTACAATACCCTTCTTCCCCTTGTTCTTCCTCTTAGGACATGTAGCAACATAGTGTCCCATCTTCTGAGATGCCCAGCATTTGACTTTAGACATATCTATATCTTTATTCCTCTTATCCTCCTTTATTTTAGCCCCATCTGATGAGGACCCTTTCTTGGCCTTCCCTTTGTTCTTCCCCCCGTCTGTTAAGGCTACATCCTCCTCATCTGCTATCTTCACCCCACCAATGCCAGACTTCCTTATCTCATGTTGCACATAATCATCCCATAATCTTTCCCAGTTCGGAATATTCTCCCTAGAGGTAACAACATCTCCAAAGACCTCCCAAGACTTAGGAAGTCCCATTACAACTATGCTGACTAAATATGTGGGTGGAACTGCCTCACCAATAGTAGTCAAATCATCATGTACCTATTTGACCCTTCCAAGATAATGAAATACAATTTCAGCCTTTTTCATCCTGATGTTCACCTATTGTTCTTTGAGTACTATCTTCATGCTCCCATTGGTACTCTAATAGAGAGTGGTTAGAGTTGTCCACATATGTTATGCATATTTTTTTCCTCTCACCTGAGGAACCACATGAACCTTCAGACTATCCATCAAATCCTATTTTCCTTTGCACTACCTTTTGTGAATTCAACAAGCTCATCTGCAAAAGTAGGAGGTACAACCACTTGGCGCATTATGTCCCAAACTATTGCCTCCTAAAACACTGTCTGAACTATGTACTTCCAAATGAAATATTTGGATATCCCATCCAATCTATCCTCTACCCTTAAGAACATGGCCATGACTGATGTCCAAAATTTACAAAACCAAGAAAATGGAAAAATGAACTTTCCAACACACCTTGTTGTCCCAAAATTTGAGTTTGTGTGAAATTTTACCTTGATGTCCCAAAATATCATTTTGTTTTCCAAACTGATTTTTCTATCCAAACACTCAATTTGTTGTCCAAACCACTATTTTCTGACCCAAACTACTATCTGTTGTTCAAACTATAATTTTCATCTTGTAGCTCTGATACCATGTTGAAATTTGATGACTAAAAAGTTTCCTACAATCCCAACCCAACTTTAATTTCACCTTGTCCCTCCCATTCAATTAAATTCCATTTCCCATAAACATACATTCAACAAATATAATTATGTGTGTTGTTGGACATAAACAAACGAGCAATGCACATAAAAATACACACAGATTTTTGGTCAACCTAGAACCTGGAAAAACCCCTTCAATCCTGTTGGGGGAAAATATGTTAGAGAGCTCCTCAAATTTATTTATCTTTCAAGTTTAGGAAAATACATTTGCAGACAAAACAAAACAACAAAATACAACTAATCTCTTCTGCCCAAAACTCATTGAAAATGCTGCCCAATTTGCCTTGATTTCCATGCTCACTTGAAGCTCAAAATATGCATTGTATGGATATGGAATGTAAGGACTGTACTATGCAGATTCCATATGATTTGTATGGAATTCCCTATGATTGTACAAACTGTACGAATTTATTATTATTTTCAAAAACTTCTCTCAAACGACATGCAAGTCACAACGTTAAATGTTGTTCCTATTGTACCTTCTGTTGTCTTCTATGTCTTGATTTCTATGCCCAACTTTTCCCAGAAATCACTCCTTCAGTTTGCTGCAAAAAAATTCTCATTCAAAAATTTTCTCCAGCTCTCAACCTCCTTTCTCCAATCTACTCATGAAGAATGAATGCAGTCTCTATTTTCTCTTCCCCCTTTTGTTTCACTAAATGAATTTTGGGAAACCCTAAGATCAAATGGCTTAGATTCATTTAGATCAAGGGATGAGAATAAATGTGCATTTAATTCTCACTTTCTATTTTTTAACTCACCCACTAAATAAAGTACCCCCATTGTACTTTATGTCTAAAGCCACTTTTCACTTTATAATTTAATATTGACTTTATCACTTATAAAGTCACATTCACTTTATAAAGTCACACCTAGGAAAGGAATTATTTTGGACACTTTTCCCTAAGTAGATACTAGCCCATGGGAAACCACTTGTCCAAGGTACATTAAAAATCAACACTCCCTCTTATTGAAGAAAGTGTTTCCCACCACACCCATCTTGTCCCTTAAATGGACATGATTGCCTCTTGGCAAGGAATTTCTGAGAACATTGTCCACCTACTCATCTATCGATATATACTCCATCTTCATTTCCCCCTTCTAAACATACTCCCTGATGAAATGATATCTTATGTCAATGTGTTTCGATCTGTCATGAAACACTAGATTCTCCATGAGTTTAATGCAACTATGATTATCATAGTGAATAACCATCAGTCTCAACTCCTGATCAAATAGGCCATATAACAACTTGCGAAGCCAAATGGCCTCACAACTAGCCTAGCTAGTTTTCATATACTTACCCTCAAAAGAGATAAAAAAAAACTAGCTTTTTCTTTCAACTGAACCACAACACAGCTATCAAACCCAATCTGAAGCAACATCTTGAAGTGTTTTTCCTGTAAGAAGCACACCCTGCCCAATCTGAATCTGTGTAAGCTGGAAACCTCTCTTCATCTTCCTACCTATAGTACAGACCATAATCAATAGTTCCCTACACATAGTGAAGAATTTGCTTTGCAGCTACCCAGTGCACCTTCCTGGGCTCAACCATGAACTGGCTAAGTGGGTTCATTGCAAAGCATATATCTAGCCTAGTGTTGACTAGATAAATCAAGGACCCAATAAGCTGCCTATACAATGTGGGTTCCACCAAAATAGAATATGAAGAATGAATATCCTTCTAGTTGATGATCATAGCTGTAGACATGGGTCTATTGTTTACCATGTGAAATCTTCTCAACATATCCACAACATACTGCCCCTGCCATAGAAAGATATGCCCCTCCTCTTGCCATACCTTGGGCCCCACAATGTAATGCATCAGCCCATTGTCCTTCATCTTGAACTCCATAGAAAGATCCTCTTGGAAACCAGTAATCAGTCTCTCTTCCCCAGTAATGAAAAACTCATCAATATACAACACAGGTATGAGCAGATCATCCCCTACAACAATGTGGTATAGGTTTGAATTTGCATCACTCTTCATGAAATCCATCTACTACAAGTAAGTATCAATACTCGAATACCAACATCTTGGATCTTAATTAAGTTCATAGAACTCTCACCTCAATTGGCATACATGGGTCTCCCATCCAAGTACCTCAAGACCCATGGTTTCTCAACATACACCTCCTCCTCTATAACTCCATTCAGAAATGTGGTCTTCACATCCATTTGATGGATCTGCCAACCCATTTCTCTAGCAATAGAAATAAGGGATTGGATAGAAGTGTACCGAGCTATGGGAGTGAAGGTCTCATCATAGTCAACTCCATTTATCAATGAGAAATATCTAGACACAAACCTCACCTTGAACTTATCAATGCTGTCATCTGCAACATGCTTGATCTTGTAGAGCCACCTGGAAGTCACAACTAACTTTCCCTTAGGCCTGGGCACCACTTAATAGATATTTTTCTTAATTATAGAGGCATACTCCTCCACCATAGCCTCTCCATACCTCCTCGCTGGAAGCCTCCTCATAACTAGTAGGCTCAGAGTCAACAATGCTGGTAGCCTTGGCTACACAACTGCAAAACCGCTTAGGTGGCACACTCTCCCTATTCACCCTCTTCGGAGGACCAATGGGCTCTGCTTCCTTTAAGGTGTTTTGAAGCCACTTGGCCCTCACCTTCATTGAAGAAGATTCCCCATAGGGAGCCTCATCCTCTGCCACCCATTATGGTGAACTTGAAGGTTTGCTAAATGACCCTGGTGTGCCTGTACCAACACTTGTCCTTGAAGAACATGTACTTGTGTTAGCTAAAGTGCCATGTGAACTCTATACCAGTGGATAGCCTAAAGAAGTTCTTTGTGAACTCGCCACTAGTGCCCCATATGTCACTGACACTGAAGTACCTCCTGTACCAGTCAATCTAGAACCTTAAGGTCCTACTCCCTGTACCTGACCTCCCTACTGAGGATAAGTTTGTGACTCTCTCTCATCATACTCCTGTGATCTATGATAGGCCCTCTCCTCCTCGAACTTCACATCCCTCCTAATCACCACTCTCCATTTTGAAGGAATGAAGATCTGATAAGCCTTCGAAGTCTCACTATAACCCATAAAGATAGCCTTCTATTCCATGGGTTCCAACTTCATTCGTTGCTCCTTGGGGATATAAGAATATGTGAGGCATCCAAAGATACAAAGATGCCCCACATGAGCCTTCTCTTTAGTGAAAGCCTCCTCCAGATTCATATTCCCCAATACTCTGTGAGGACTCCCATTATTAAGATAAACAACAGTATTGAAGGCATTAGCCCACAAAATCAAAGGTAACCCCTGATCATGAGCCATCGCTCTAGTAGCCCCAACAATAGATTTTTTCTTCCTTTCAGAAACCCCATTATGTTGGGGGTTGTAAGGAACAATGAACTCTCTCGTAATGTCCTCCTATGCACAGAAGTCATAAAATTCACCATCGATGTACTCACCACCATTGTCTGACCTCAAGACCCAAATATTCCTACCTGTCAGCTTTTCCACAAGAGCTCTGAACTCTTTAAAGCGGCTGAAGACCTCACCCTTAGTCTTCAGGAAATATATCCAATTTCTCCTACAGTAGTCATAAATGAATATAACATAATACTCATAACCACCCAAAGACACATGAGACATACGATCACTAACATTAGTATGAATCAAGTCTAGTATAACTGTAGATTTGTTATCACTCGCTGGGAATGGTAACTTGGTGTACTTTCCAAAGGCACACCCTTTGCAGACCTCATAATTCTCTACACATAAATCAAGAACTCCAGTAATGATCTCCCTCAGTACTCTCAAAGATCCATGATGCATATGTGCTGTCCTCCGGTGCCATAACTCGCAAAAGTCTGTACTGCTGGTGCTACTAGTGTGAGTGCTACCAGATGTGCTACTCACTAATGCTCCTGTTGAATGAAAACAGAACCTATATAGTTTCCCGGAATGGAATCCAATCACTTTAGCCGAAGTGATGGAAGCTCCCCTAGGATGCATCAATACCTGGCCTCTTGAGAAAGTGACGTCAAAGCCCTTCTCCTCCATAGAAGACATTGAAATCAAGTTCTTCTCCATCCCTAGAACATACAAAACATCCATGAAATTCAAAGGAGCAAAATACTCCCTCTCAAAGGTCACAGTCTCCACACCAACAACTTTCACAGTGCGGTCATCTCCTAGTACAATCTCAATATCAAGTGCCCTCTCTACAAGATCTAAAAATAAATCTTGTGCAACTCTCATATTGCAGGATGCCCTGATGTCTATGTACCACACATTCGATGATGTACTCCTACTATATGTAGAAGTAATAAATGCAAAGTTCATGTCAAACTATGAAGCAAATTGCTCCACCTCTTTTGAATCTGCAATACCCTTCCTCCCCTTATTTTTCCTCTCAGGACACATAGCAACATAGTGTCCCATCTTCTGACATTCACAACATTTCACTTTGGACATATCCATATTTTTCTTCTTCTTCTTCTTCTCCTTTCTTTTAGACCCATCTAATGAGGCCCCTTTCTTGGCATTCCCTTTGTTCTTTCCATTGGCTATCAAGGTTACATCCTCCTCATCTGTTATCTTCACCCCACCAATGCCAGTCTTCCGTATCTCATGCTACACACAATCATCCCATAATTTGTCCCAATTGCAATGATTATCACTAGAGGTAACAACATCTCCAAAGACCTCCCAAGACTTAGGAAGTCCCGCTACAACTATCCTGAAAAACTTTGTGGGTGAAACTGCCTCACCAATAACAGTCAAATCATCATGTACCTGTTTGACTCTTCCAAGATAATGAACTACAGTTTCAACCTTTGTCATCCTGATGTTCTTTAATTGTTCTTTTAGTACTATCTTCCTTCTCCCATTAGTACTATGATAGGGAGTGGTTAGAGTTGTCCACATTTGATATGCATATGTGTTTCCTCTCACCTGAGGAACTACATGATCCTTTAGATTATCTATCAAAATCCTATTTTCCTTTGCATTATTTTTTGTGAATTCAACAAGTTCATCCGCAACAATAGGAAGTACAATCACTTTCTGCACTATGTCCCAAATTGTTGCCTCCTCAAACACTGTCTGAATTTTGTCCTTTCAAAAAACATAGTTGGATATCCCATCTAGTCTATCCTCTATCCTTAAGAACATGACGATGATTGATGTCCAAAAATTACAAAACCAAGAAAATGGAGAAATGAACTTTCTAGCAAATCTCTCTATCCCAAAATTTCAATCTGTGAAATTTCACTTTTGTGTCCCAAAATATTAGTTTGTTGTCCAAAAAATAAGTTTGTTGTCCAAACAAATGTTTGTTGTCCCAAATTATTGTTTGTTGTTCAAACTGCAATGTCCAACCTATACCTCTGATACGATGTTGAAATTTGATGACTAAAAAGTTTCCTGAAATCCCAACCTGGTTTTAGTTTCACCTTATCACTCTTGTTTAGTTAGATGTCTTTTCCCATAAACATACATTCAACATATAGAATTCTGGAAATGAAAAGTTTCCTGAAATCCCAACCTGGTTTTAGTTTCACCTTATCACTCCTGTTCAGTTAGATGTCTTTTCCCATAAACATACATTCAACATATAGAATTCTGGAAATGAAATTTTTAGATTAAAACACATCGGACTGTCAAAACATTCTAAAAATAAACATGGACATAAGGAGACCAAGCAACACATAAAAATGCACACAGATTTTTGGTCAACTTAGACCCAGACAAAGCCCCTTCAATCTTCTTTGGGAAAAACCTATTAGAGAGATCTTCAAATTTATTTATATTTCAAGTTTAGGAAAAATACATTTGTAGACAAAACAAAACAACAAAATACAACTTATCTCTTCAGCCTAAAAACTCCTTGAAAACCGTGCCAACTTTTCCTCGATTTCCATGCCCAATTGAAGTTGGAAATATGTAATGTACGAATATGGACTGTTCGGACTGTGTTGTACAGATTCCATACCGACTATACAATTTTCCATACCATTGTACATACTATACAAATTTTTCAATTATTATTATTTTCTTTTCAAAAACTTCTTTTGAGAAACGAGCATCTCACGACATTAAATGTTGCTCATACTATACCTTCTGTTGTCTTCTATGCCTTGATTTTCATGCCCAACTTTGCTTAGAAATCATTCCTTCAGCTTGCTGCAACAAATTTCTCCTTCAGAACTTTTCTCCAACGCTCAACCTCCTTTCTCCAATCTCCTCATGAAGAATGAATGCAATCTCTCTTCTTTTCCCCCTTTTGTTTCCCTAAATGACTTTTGGGCAACCCTAAGATCTAATGGCTCAGATTCATTTCGATCAAGGGATGAGAATAAATGTGCATTTAATTCTCACTTTCTATTTTTTAACTCACCCATTAAATAAAGAACCCACATTGTACTTTATCTCTAAAGTCACTTTTCACTTTATAACTTAACATTGACTTTACCACTTATAAAGTCACTTTCACTTTATAAAGTCACACTTAGGAAAATAATTATTTTGGATAATTTTACCTAGGTAGGGACTAACCCATGGGAAACTACTTATCCTAGGTACATTGAAAATCAACACAAAATAAAAACTTACGATAATTACACACTCTAGGGTTTTATTTCTATAAAATCATGATTTTTATTAAATAAAAGATCCCATTTTTGGGATTTCCAGAGTGCAAAGGACACTGCTTTGGTCACATGGACTGAAAATTACAACCAGCCAACCATGATTTATCAAGTTTTCCAACAAGGAACACAAAGCCAAGAGGCACCTCAGGGGTGGCCTGACAACACCAAAATGACCCCCATAGAACTAAAAAATTATAAATATATAGGATTGGGAATGTAGACCTATTAAGGGATGCCCATACAATGCCATACATGAAAATTTTCTTGAAATCGATTAAACCAGATGATTGCAAAGACCAAATTTTGATAAGCTAATAACTATTTTCTTGCAAACCCAGACCAAAAACTTGGAACATCACGAAGAGGGCCTAAGCTTATTTAATATAGGGCTCTATCTCCTCTTCAATAAGCACAGGGCTAGGTACCTGGTGGTTGAATAAGGTTTCAAAGTTTTCAAAGCAGAATATCCTAGCAAAATCTACCTTAGGCTCAATTAACAATCATAAATCACAAGATAACACAAATTGGCCATGTTAGCAGAGCAACATTTTCTTGGGGAGATTGAATATATGTCTCAACACTGAAAAGGCATTCAATTTATTGCTTGGTCACACTCACACGGTATCACGTTGATTTTGGGATTCATAACAGAGTTTAAACTTATAAAGTAAATTCCTTAAAAATACTTATGGGTTGATTGTTGTTGCATGATAATAAATTATGACCGATCATGTTGAAGCATACCTCACAAAAGCCAAAATGTAATCAAGACTCAAGTCTCTTAGTGCCAGTATTCCAATGACATGTTTGGAGGGTTTGTGTTATTTTAATGGGAGCAAATTATTTTATTTTTAATTGGTGAATGAGATGGATTGCAACATAACTAAAGATCGATGAATTATGCCACAAATACGTATGGTTTGGTCACAAATTTATTGTTTCATGAATTGAATGGTGACTTGAGAATGACCTCATTTCAATAGGTCCATGTGAATCATGTGCCAAGAGTGGTAATTTATGTGTTGGAAATAACTTTTACAGTTATAAAATACTTATGAATTGTTCTGTTGCATGAAAACAAATTATGACTTGGACCAATCATAATGAAAGAATACCTCACAAAAATCAACATGTGATAAGACTCAGGTCTCTTAGTGTAGTGATATATTTGGAGGGTTTATGCTATTTTAATGAGAGAAAATTGTTTAATGTGACTCATTGAGTTGGATTGCAACATTGTTGTTGCATATAGCAAGTTGTGACAATTTTACAAGTGATAAAAAAATTTAAATTTCATGGAGTGCAGGATTTATAATAATTAATGTTTCAAAAAACTTTGGATATAGAAAAAATTTAGGCATTGGATAAAATTGTTTAATATGACTCGTTGAGTTGGATTGCAACATTGTTGTTGCATGAAGCAAATTGTGACAATGTTAAGAGTGGTAAAAAAAAAAAAATCGTTGAATGTACTATTTATCATAATTAATGCTTTAGAAAGATTTAGATATAGAAAACACTTAGGATTGGAAACAAAAAATGCATTACACTATTACATCATCTGATATAAATGATCTAATATATCCTTGGATTTATTAAGAATTGAGAGGGATCAAAATAAAAACTTACGAGAATTACATACTCTAGGTTTTCTTTCTATAAAATCAAGATATTTATTAAATACAAGATCCCATTTTTGGGATTGCAAGAGTGCAAAGGAAACTGCTCTAGTCACATGGACCAATTATTACAACCATTCAACCATGCTTTATCAAGTTTTCCAACAAGGAACACAAAGCCAAGAGGCACCTCAGGGGTGGCCTAACAAGACCAAAATGACCCCCACAGAACTAACATATTATAAATATATAGGATTGGGAACACGAACCTATTAAGGAATGCCCATACAATGTAAAGAATGAAAATTTATTTGAAATCCATTAGACCATATGACTTCAAAGACAAACCTTCAGTAATATAATACCCATTTTCTTTGCAAACCCAAACCAATGACATGGAACATCATGAAGAGGGCCTAATATTCTTTAACACATGGCTCTAGCTCCTCTTCGATAAGTTGAAAGGCTGGGTACCTAGTGTTTGAACAAGGTTCCAAAGTTTTCAACACAATATCTTAGTAAAAACTACCTTAGGCTTATTTAACATAAAAATATCACAAGATAACACAAATTGGCCACGTTAGCAGAGCAACATGTTCTTGGGGAGATTGAATCTATGTCTCAACAATCAAAATGCATTCAATTTATTATTTGGTCACATCCCCTTGACTTCCAAAAAAAAATGATTACTCTATTACATCTGATATAAATGAGCTAACATATCCCTTGCACCATGAAATACATGTCAGTAGTTTCAATGTCCAGTGGCAATTTTTCTAATCTAAATGCTCCATGTTTCAGATAACTATGACATATTGAATTTATTTCTTGGTCACATCCCCTTTATTTCCAAAAAATTGCACTACTCTATTACATCTGATGTAAATGATCTAACATATCCCTTGCACCATGAAATACATGTTAGTAGTTTTAGTGTCAAGTGGAAATTTTGCTACTCTAAATTCTCTATGTTTCGAGTAACTATGACATCTTTTTCCCCGGGTAACTCTCACATATTCTGCAAAGCATATTGTGATTTATTTTCTTGCTATGAAAAATTTCTCTTATAAAAGTATGTTCAATATTCATTAATATCTTGTGCCAAACAACCCCAAGCTTTAGAAATTTGCTTAGAGGTTGCATACTAATTCAAGATTCAACAAAATTCGATACACATCACTGGAGATCCTTTCTTGACAGAATTAGTCCATGGGCTGCAATACAAGGAGAAGTGTCGCAGAACTAGACAATTGAAATTACCTCTATCTATTTATCCACCAATGCATACCTACCAAGTTTGACACAACATATTTCAAATATTTAATTATTCATTTGTTTCAAATCAAAATGCATGCCATATTAAATTTACTATAAATGTTTTAAGTGAAGGGGGAACTTTAAATTTTGTTTTTGATTGCATTTATTTGAGGTCAAGAGCTATGTCATTATTTGGATTGAAGGCATTGAAAGCACGAAAATTCAAACGACTCCTGCACTCTGAATGTTTCATGATTATTTCTACTGATTAAGGGAGGAGAGAGGAGTGTATGAATATTTACCTAGAAGTGAGCCCGTCTATGCCACGGTCATGAAAAAAATCCTACTCAATTGAAAGTGAAAAGTAGCACTCTTAGAGGGTTTTGGAGGTACATACAAAAGGGTGCCAAATATTAGTGAGAGTTTGGGCCAAATTTATAGTGTTCAAAACAATATTAAATTAATTAATAATTTCGGTAATTAAGTTTTAATGCATTCATGAATTTTCTTCACCACCATCTTAAAAAATGGGGAGTTAGTGAAGCCAATAAGCCTTCAAACAATAGTTTCCACTAAATTTGTGGAGAATTGAGGCCAATCATTTAGCGTGAGATTATCTATTGATTCCCAAAGACATTTATGAAAAAACCATTACTAACAACAGCCAATTCTCAATCAGGTCATTCAATTTGACACTCAGACCACTAAGTGTGAAATTCCATAGAAAATGACACTGTAATTTGTCACTATGGTGGTTAAAGTAGGCCAAATTGAGAAAGAGGACAACAATTGCTAGTAAAGGCCACTATAAAATACTTCCTCTAACAATTTGAGACTTGCAGAGCTTTACTGTCGAGTCCACAAGAGAGAAACTCAACCCTAGCACTAGCTATTCTATAAGTAATCATAGAAAGGGATGGAAGGATAGAAGGTGTCGCATGGTCGAGTTGCACGAGTTCACCTGCCTGACTAACTTGGCTCTCGCTTCCCGATTTGCAAATACCCCACTAAATTCGAATCAAATTTAATTCGTGAATTTTAATTTCAATAGAAGAGGACACATAGATCTAGGAAGTTTCAAAGTACATAAGAAGAAAGATAACAAATCAACTATTTTAAAATTATGTATTGGACTCTGTATGGAATGAAACGAACAATATTTTCTCAATTTTATCTATGATATGTTAAAAACAGCATAACTATGCATAAAAACCCCTCATATTGTGCATGCCTCAAAAGAGGACCACAGATAATAGGAAAAAAGCCAAAAAAAACAAACATGTCCATACTCACAAGATCCGAATGAAACCCTAGCTCTTGCAAACTAGGGCGGGTAACCCTCCAACCCGCCGTATGGTGGACAAATCAAGAAAAATTGAAAACAAGAACGAACAATTCTTGGTCCAGGCTACTGTAAACCACCTCCTCGTATAATTGAAGAATCTTAGAGCTTCATTGTTAAGTCTACAAAAGAAAAAAAAATGAATGAGTTTAGAAACAACTACATGTGAACTAGAACTTTAACACGTTACAAAACCAAAACTTGAAGTACAAGAGACCCAAAGGTTCACTAAATTACATCATATCCTGTAGCACTCTAAGGTTATCCAAAAGTATAGACCATACCCAAACAACCCTTGAGCGCACCAATACTGTTGTGATAATCCATGGCATTTGCATAGAAAATCTGAAATCCATCTCCATGCAATTTTTTGAGAGATTGAACTACCCCTGTCACCATTCAAAATCATCAATAAGTAATGCCAACATACTATAAGTTCAAAGAAAATGAAATGTAAAAACCTCACCAGTATGAGTGACCCTGGCCTTTTCTATAACAGGCCCGTTTAGGGAGGAAAATGGACCTTTGGGCGAGGAGAAAAATGGACCTTTGGGTGAAGAGGAAAATGGAACGAAGATGAATAGGATGGAGAGAGTAAATTTGCAGAGTCATTCTGATGGCATGCCAAAAGAAGTAGGCACATATGAACCCTTTCGACTTTCAAGATCAATTATTAGATAATAAATTCCACTCAACATCATCGAAAGGTTGAAAATTTTCTAATCATCCAACATATAGAATCGATGGTCTACTAATTGACCTGGTGAGAGCTGGGGAGTTGTTTTCAAAGGGAAACGCCTTACGTCATAAATATTTTTTTCCTTTATTCCATTGTGAAAGGCAACAAAATATAGTTGAGAGTAAAGGGAAAATAAGATACCATAGTTAATAAAACTAATTTATTTAATTGACAACAGAGTATTAGTTTGAGAAGTGGAAATAATGAGTTAAACTTTCAATTCTATGAATTATAGGTTGGGATGGAAATGATATTTGTACATATTTAATTAAGTTTTTTTTTTTTTTTGGTTGAGATCTGAAGATTTAATTAAAAGTATTTAATGATAGGGACCATTTTTGTTTATTTCTTCTTGGTGATAATATTGAATGACATTTAGATCCCTGACTGGTTGAGCTATTGTAGGTTTCTCACTACTAGATAGGTCTAGTTTAGCTAGTCCATGATCCAATGTTGATGGAGGTTTTTAATCTACTAACATAACCTAATGAGATCATCTTCATTTTTTTCAACTCATTCTCTATAATTCAACCTTGATATCTATGACTATTATTATGCTTGAAATATATTGGTTTTGTTTCATTTGTAGAATGTAAATTTCATCTTCTTGTTTTTATTTTCTCTTAGAGAAGACTATTTTCAACATTTTGTGGGTTACCCATCTGAATCACCAATTCCAATTCTTCTTGCAAATCAATCCTTCTACTAATTAATTGAGGTTGAAAAAATTCCAAAACAAAATGTAAGGAGACAAAAATTTGGTTAACTTCCCTTTTCCTTTGAGAGCTAGAATTCTTGATGCATGTATAAGAACAAATAAACCCTATGTTTGATACATGCAATCTAGTGAAAGGCAAGTGATGTAGGGTAGACTGGCATGCTCCAATTCTATGTCATCAACCCCCAATATTCTCTCACCTAATGAATTAATAGCTCACGTCCTCTAATGCTTCCCCAACAAATAAAAATAACCGAATTCCCCTATTCATGTTGAGGCATGAGTTGAATTCATTATTCCTTTTCCCCAAGATAACTAGAAAACAAAACATAGTATCGTTGAATTATATGTACAAAGTATGCTAGTTGATTGCATTGTGTGAGAATGTGGTATAGATTATACTTCTCAATCCTTGATACCAACCTCTTTACTTTTTTTTACTATATCCTTGATATTAACATCTTTTGGGAGTTATTTCTTCCTTAAACTCTAAAGGATAATTTGGGAGTCTCCCAATATGGTTAAATTTGTAAACCCCTACTCATTTGCTAATGTTAACATGAGACTGTGTTTGGCTTATCAGACAAGCTGGGTGAAGTCGAAGAGGAATTTGTACTACTATCAATGCTTGCTTATCTGTTTATTCCCTCTCTTCATGTGAATCTTGCATTTATTTTAGTCGATGATACTCTGATGAAAAATACATTCCTTTCAGAGAAAGTCACAAGTGAAATCATGATGCTCTCACTTTTAACTAGTACCACCTACACTAATCATTCTTCTATTTTTGGTTAATCCTTGTTAGCTAAGTCACATAGAGTAAGGAAGGGAGGAAAAACTTAACAAGTATGTCAGAGATGTATATAAATATCCTTCTCTAAAGGGAAAACCTCTTCTACTCTCTATAATTTGGGATCCCTTTTCCACCCACATGAAATAAAGAAGTGCCTATGCACAGTTCTTTGAACACAAAAAAAAGTGAAAAATGAAATAAAGGGTGAAAGAAGAGAAATCCTTCCTACACAGAGAGGTGAAGCAATCAACTCAGACATGGTACTATTCAAGCTCACTGGCTGCGAACCAATGTTTATTTTTTCTAAAGTGACTCTGTCAAGGTACTGTCTAGGCCTACTCATAGTGGAGCAACACCAGAGATGAAAACTAAGACTCTAACATTCTCTTTTACTTGTGATTTATATACTCCTTATCCCTAATCGAAACAACTCATTTTGACTTGGCAAGGTTGTCGATAAAGAGAATGGTAGGGACTATATCTTTAACTCAAGCTAAGTTAAGAAGCTACGACAATCAATGAAATAAATAATACTTCCGGAAGAGTTAGACCTATTTTTCATGAGACAAGATCCATACAGTTAGTTGGAGTTCTACCA
The DNA here is from genome assembly GCA_000404065.3 of Pinus taeda. Taxonomy (NCBI): domain Eukaryota; kingdom Viridiplantae; phylum Streptophyta; class Pinopsida; order Pinales; family Pinaceae; genus Pinus; species Pinus taeda. The sequence goes on from APFE030029388.1 coordinate 366,126, forward strand.
TCGTGTCACTATTTTTTTTGCGGCTACAACCACCCTCCAAAATTTTGCCTATGTTTTGATTTTGGAGCCTCCCTTCCTATCCAAAAGAACTTATCTTGCACTGATTCAGGTATTCATCTTATGAATAAGACTTACCTTTCTCATTTTTTATTGTGCTTGCTTGTTTTAACACTTACTTTATATTTCTAACTCAAAAGTTAACCTCCTAACTTGGTCACACAATAATTCTGGGCTTGCCTCCAGAAACTACACAATTCTTGATGATAGTCAATGTTCATGATTTGAATTGCGTAGTTCAGAATAGTAGTCATCCTTGAGCTCATAAATTGCAAGTCATGGAAGGAATCCTTGCACTAATCCCCAAAACTACGCAATCCCTCACTCAACTCATAATTTGTGCTATGCACTAAGCAAGAAAGTTGCCCAGTTCCCTGAAACTGCACAATCTTTCCCGACAGTGTGCATGGAAAGTTTCCCTGGGAAAAGAAGAAAGTAAGAATATAAAAATGAAAATATCAAACCCTAAAAAATACAGATCTATTTTTAGTATCCTGAAGGAGACACTTTCACCATTTTTAGAAACTTCTGTCAAGTGTCACTCTTCCCTTGATCTTAAGCATGCACATCATAAATCCTAATTTGCTCAAATATATTTAATCGATGCCTCTAGAGCTAATTTTCACATTCGATATTGGAGCTCTGTCATTCCTGAGGATATCAAAGAATTGTTGGTGTGGTCTTCATCTCTTTTTAGGTGAGTTCACTTTTGTCGTCTTTTGGCTCTTTTTTCTCGTTTTTTTCATTTCCCTTGTGTGAGGGCTATTGTGCTTATTCCTCTTCATGGTTTCTAGTGTTACAACTTATTTTAACTTCTATAAGTGTTGTTCTAATTTTTTATTTGTCTTTCACAAGTTTCACAATGGTTTTCCTATTTTTGCACTAATGGTCGCCATTGTGGCGACTCTCCTCACATACTTGATTTTCCTTTTGTTTGATTGGTTTTTTCACTTGCTCTACATTGATTCACTCATAATTAGTCATTTTTGCACTCAAGCTCACATCATCACTCACTTTTGCTCATTTTTCACACTTCCACAGGGCAGATCTGCACTTGCTTTGGCAAGATCTTGCCTTGCCCAGCTGGGAACTATGGAATCCTAATGCTCAAGCCATAACATTGGTCTCTGGAACTATGTAGTGCATAATACAGGCTCACTCCAACTGCACACTACACAGTTTGAGGGGTGAGCTTGTCATCTTTTCCACTGAGACTTTGTAATGTGTGGTATCTCCTAGTCTCGGTCAAGGTTGGGATTGCACATTTTGAAGTCCCAAGCCTCAAGCTTCATCCTTGGATGCTAGGATTTTGTAGTGTGTAGCTCCCATAGTTAGTCAGTCCCCCTTGTCGATAAAAAATGCACAATCCTTCTCTCTAGTTGTCCGGTTTACTGCTTGATCATGATTTGAAGGTAGATTCGTTGAAGCTAATTTTTTCTTGCCATGTGTGTCTTTTTTTCCCACATGTACCACACTTGTGAAGTAATTTTTCCGGTAGTCATTGTTAACATGGTACCAGAGATATATGTTTCAAAAGAGATCACTAAAAGAAATAATGGGGAAGAAGTTCAGAAAAGATCAATATACTTGCCAGTGTATGCATAAACTCATCTATTTCTAGAAAAGGTATCAACACTAACATGGAAAAAAGTTAATGAAGCTCTTGAAGCAAAGAGCCTTGAGGAATATCTAGAGGACAACTCTGGAATAAGTACCAACAGAAAGCAATAATCCCGTGCAGCGTAAGGGAAAGAGAATGGTTGTTGATAGTCCAGGGGGAGAAAAATTCTACAAGATGAAAGTAGATCCAATCCTTATGAAAGAATCTTTAGAAACAAAAGTGAAGAGGAAGTAGAGAATGCAGATAGAAAAGTGGAGGAAGAGAGAAAAGTAGAACTTGTAGGAAGCATAATTGAGATTGAAACAAGTAGAACAAGAACTGAAGGGAGAACGAATTGAGAAGGAAAGAAAAAGAAGAGAAGCATAAGCATGAAGAAGAAGAAAGGAAAGGAGTCATAGTAGAAGAAAAAATGCCAATACAGGATGAACAGAAAGAACATAACCAACTAGCAGCAGAGGAGGAGGGTGAATAGATGTAGGATCAGGAGCTTGCTCAATAGATTGAAGACTTAATTAAAGTTGCAGATATGGAGTTGAAATTGGAGCTATAGAATGAGGATGTTGATGTGATTTTGAGTGTACCATAGGTCACCATTCAGTATCCATCACCTCCAAAAGTAGAGTTAACTTCGAGCAAAGAAGGGAATGTTGTTCCTCTTGATGATGATCTAGCAATGGAATTGTGCAATCTATCTTATGATGAATTCCATAAGAAAATTGTACAAGAATGGAGAAACCATTTTCTAGGTGATCATGCATCACCTAGATTTTCTAGAAAGAGAGTGATAGTGGTAGAGACTAGCAAGAATCGAAATTCCATTTCCGAAGACAACTTGGCCTTTCCAAGTGTAGAAATATCAAACACTTAGTATTTGATGGCCAAGAATAAGAAATTGGCAGAAAAATTACAATATGCCTTGAATGAGATAAAAAAAAACGTCCATGCAGCAGCATAGAACATAGTCTCCACACAAGTATACTTGGAGGAAATGAGAGAAACAATACTTGGTGAAGTATTAATACTTGGAGAGATAATGTAGGACCCCTCTTAGGAGCTCACAACCATACTTAAGGTAGTTTTTCAGTTTCATGGTTTGCAGCAGCAGAGAAATTACTTTGTCAAAAGGAATGTACAAGTTTCCATTGTCACCGTGTAGGAATGGACAATGTGATACAAAGGAGCAGTACTTAACCTTCTAAAGAAAATGAAGCCACGGGCAAAGCTGGAGAAAGCTATAGTTTGAATATTGATTGAGAAAAATAGGTAGCTCGCCTCATTCATTGGAAGTATTCATGCCTCATATGTATGGTTATACAATACTTTGGATTTCATGGTGAAAATACACAAGATACCATCAGTTGTCTCAATCACCAAAATCAAATGTAGGCACTAGGTTAGGCATGAGATAGAAGAGTACTTGTAGTAGTTAAGAAAGATTTCCACCAAGGAGGATTTAGAGATGAGTAGATAGAACATGCAAAATTACATCAATGGTCCCATCTAGATTAGAACAATGTTGCTCTTGCTCGAGAGGGATGTTAGAACTGGCTCCAAGTTAGTGCACCTGGATGCTATGGAGGCTAGAGTATGCTTCTAACCAGACATCATCACACAGTTTGGGGATTTAATCGCATAGTACCGAGCTTGGCACTAATTTGTGACTAAGAAGAATCAAGTGGAAGTTAATGAGCTAGTGTTCCCCAAACTCAAGCATCATAGTGTTTTGTCTTCTTAGGTGGCCAAGTAGTCTCTACCCTATTTTGTCTTATATGGGTACAAGTGTAAATTGTATTATTATTTATAATTATGTTGTAAGTGAAATTCCAAGTGTCAATATTGGAATATGAAAATACATGATGTAATGTAATGATTCATTCCGTAAATAATTTGAAGAGTTATGAGGGTAGTAAGAAAGGTCACGCAGAGGATTTGAGAAGCCACCACATATTGTTATAAATAGAATCTCATAACTCATGTAAAGGGCTTTTGGGAGCCAACATTTTGGCTAGGATTAGGCTTAGAAGGAGCTTGGGAGTATTGTAAAGAGACTTGACTTCTTAGTAGCGTAGAGAGAGTATACTTATCTGGAGGAGCAAGTTTTCCTGACTTTAATGTTCCACTATTGGGTCTAGTGGTCCATCAATGGTGTATGTATGAATAGTGATTTCACTTATAATAAAATTCAGAGCCAACACACTTTCATACATATGCTGTGAATATACTAGGACTATTCTTGTTGTATTTGCAATGTACGTTATTGAACTTACGCTTATGCTTATTAATTATTTCGTTTGCATTTGTATGAATCTTGCTAAATGCATGTTGTTGTATTAATTTTTCACCTCAACTTGTGGACTATTTCACATCTTAGCTTGTGATGTCATTAAGCTCGTGTGTTTCTTTCAAGCTTTGTATTATTACAGGATTCCAAGGGGCACACTTCCTTTACCCTTCGTGTGTTGGAACCTTCATGCATTGCACTTGACTCTCTGTAGGGTCACACACTTCCTCTCACCCAAAGTTACCAGACTTCACTATGCCAATTTCCATAGTGAAGGCATACCATTACCACCCACTAGTGGGACTCCTACTCCAAACGGTTTGAGGTCTAGTTGAGACTTCATATCAGGGATATCCCCTAAATGTTGGTAGGTCCATCACCATCAACAGGTGGAGAGTTGAAGTCTCAATCCCAATTTCCAGAATTGTTCATAAGATAAGTGCCCAATTATGTTCTTGTGGATTTGATATTATATATATGCCTTCTATGTTGACAAAACTTTTATGCTAATGTTGAGGAATGTGATTTCTTGTATGAGTATGGAATGTTGATTCCCTATGTAAATTCTAAGGAATGGTTGATTTCTTGTAATTTCTTTACAAGTTTTAATTTCATGAATTTCTATTCCTTAGAAATACATGAATATATGTGTAAATATGATCCTTAAATAAATCTAAATTTCCTAAGCATAAAAGAGATGGGTAAATATGTGTTATTAACTAAATTCTTCAATTAAATTAATTGAACATTAGTCCTCTATATTTATACACATATATAGTAATTTTAGGAGAGATTATATATATTTATATATATCTGCCAAGCTGAGTGCTCGTTAATCTTAGGAGAGATAGTGTTTATATGAAATGTTATCTTGTGAGGGATAACGTTGTTTACAATGTGTTGCAAGCTATATATCTATATATATGTGTGTGTGTGTGTGTGTGTGTGTGTGTGTGTATACACGTAACTCCCGAGATGAGGGCACTAATTCTTAGGAGGGATAGTCCCTAGTACAAATTACAAAACGCAAGAGTTGAATAGAGGAAAATAGTTAAGTGTTGGAGGGTGCTTAGCCACAATAAATCCACAACATATATTAACATTGGATAATGATTGACTTATGTTTTGAGATAAAGATAAATAACTAGTAAGAGAAAAAGGTTGAGATGGGAGATAAGTACAATAGATGACGGTAAAATCAATGTCTCGGGCCTCAAGGACTGATAAACCAATAAAACATAAAAGTATTTAAGAGAAAAAGGTTGAGATGGGAGATAAGTACAATAGACGACGGTAAAATCAATGTCTCGGGCCTCAAGGACTGATAAACCAATAAAACATAAAAGTATTGTATAACAGGAAATCATGTTTTTGTAAGGGGTAGATTCCTTAGTGGGTCTAAGTCACATGGTGCGATGATGTTCACCTAGGTTGACATGGCATCATGGAAACAAAACATGTGGTAGTTGAATATGGACCTTTGGTGGGGCCAAGTGGCCCAAAAACAAGTGACATGTGGCACTTTTGAAGGAGGCCACATAGATAGGATGGCATTAAGTGATGTCATCTCTGCAATGACACCATCTCAGTGGTTCAACTTGAGTGGAACCAAGAACCGAGAAGGGTTCTATTCCGAGACTAAGAAGTTCCTTATTGATTAACATGTAGATTAATATCAGGGTGAAATCATCTTAGGAATTTCCTTTTGGAAAAAAAAATTATGAGGTGATATTTTTATGTCCCAAGATGGGAAAAGGTCCCTTATGCAAATGACGACAAATAAACAACATCCCATTGACTGACGAGATGGAGTGCCATGTGGGAAAGGTGTGGAAAATCCCAATGATGTGCCAAGAGATCATTGAGAAAATATCTAAATGGTCATATCTTTTGATCCAAGATTTAGGTTGATAAAATTATTATATCACTGAAAATCCCTTGATAAGATTGACATAATGGTGATGTTTATTTTAAGTTTCAAAGAGTTTAAAAAACGACAAAATTTCAAGACCCCATTTCCATGATAGGACTATAGAGGTAAAGTGAATGATAATAACTCCTCCTTCTCTCCTTTGTATGGGCTATGGGTTGTATGGAGGGGCTATGTTCCACAATCCATGCATAATTTACTTTCGACATAGATATTTCACACATTTTCATTTAGTGACTGAATATGATTTGCTCATATTATAACCACCATTCTATTAAATTTTTTGAGGTGTTACATCAAGTCAAGTATGGGAATGAGTTGCTTCATAGGCCCCATGAGCTTAAAAACAAGCTCTTTTGCCTAATTTGATAGAGTAATGGTGTGGATTTTAGTGGGCCACCATTGTCTCTTCCTCTACTAGAGGACATATAGAATTGGATTTGATATGTTGCCCTCACATGAACATTCTTACTACTTCTAGGAATGAGGCTTGGCTCATAGACATTGTAGGCTTCTAAGCTAAGGAAATTGCTAGCCCAAAAGGACTAGTTCATTGTGTTCCATGATTTATATAGGAAAGAACTTACTAGAGCCTACTAGCACTTCTTTTTAAAATTCTTATGTAGAGACGTAGTTGTTGATACAATTTTCAGATGCCACTTGGGTAGCACAAATACATTTACTGGGAAACATGATGTGGTCATCATAAGAGATAAACTTGTTTCTTATTCTTAAGAAACTACTCTCAATACTTGACATCCTTTTTTTTATGGTGCTTGCACTAGAAATCGTTGTCAACATCATAATTGTGTTACATGCCTTGAAGTGGGTTCAAATAATATAAATATTTTTTCCTTAGGAGATCATGGTCATGAAGTGCTTATATCAGGTATTGAAGTAATGCTGTCTCCAGCTCCATGGATTGGTGAAATGATGGTTGATGATACTTTCAATGTAGGTTTTGGAGAGTTTATTCTTTTAGTTTCTAAAATTTCATGATATTTCATAAATGTAAAAAGGCTTTGCAAAAAGGTGCAACAATATGGATGGTATTTGCAAATGATGAGATATGTAGAATGTTAAAATTGAATAAAATTGTAAGTTTAAGATTGTTGGAATGTGCTAGTTTAATTTGACTATTTTGATTTTCAGTATCCTTGGAGATAAATCTAACCTTGTTATCATATTAATTACTAATTTTACCTTATTGTGGGTGCTAAAGTGAAATTTTCAAAATTCTATGTTGTGGTTTTGAGTTTTGCATGAGATATATG
>APFE030029388.1:373717-384033 GCA_000404065.3 Pinus taeda
TATATATATTGGTGGTTGAATTTCATTATAAATGGGTGCATTTTATATAGAAATGTTGCATACATTTTCTATAGGACTTGACTTGATTATCAAGTTGACCATGTTAAGGGCTAGGGTTTTTGATCTCCATCCTTTTGAACATTGTGGAAACATTTTTACTTTCTCACCTTGTATAAGTGATCGGTGACGAGGTTCTAGTTTTGAAGCCCTAAGAATCATTATTTTATAAGTGAGCTCAAGTCATAGCCAAAACCAGATACTTAAGCCTAACTAGGAGTCAAAGATGTATCTGAAGTTGAATCCATGAGCATGATTTGTTTTGTGATCTTATCAAAACTACCATTTATTAGAAGAATTACATCTTACGCTAGACATTAGTTTGTGGTCATCTTCAAATAATTATTTCTAAGTACTTCTAGTTAGTAGAAGAGATGAGTTTCCATCTAAATTAAGAAAATTTCTAGGATCCGTTGAGCCTTAAATCCAAGTTCCACAATTTGTGGTCATTTTAAAACCTACATCAATATGTGGTCATCTTCAAAATATCATTTTTGAGCTCTAATAGATGGCATAAGACATCAACTTCTAGCTAAATCAAGAAATATTCCAGGAACTATAAAGAATTAAATCCTTTGAAGACGGTTGATTGATAGACTCATACACTATTATCTTATTCTTCTCAAGAATATGCTTAATATGATCAACCTTGTTCTTCACGTACTTGTGTTCACCATATCTTAGATGTCAGGTGTATTTTATCAATTTTGAATGCAGATGAAAATTCATTCTTCGCAACTAAAGGAAACATTCTTGTGTTTATCATCTTAACTATTATAATTTTAGTATTAATACCATTTCTATAAAAAATAATTCATTATCCATTCTCAAGCATAATCATATATTCCTTTTGAACTATCTTTTTATTACTTATGAGGTTATGTCCTAAAACATGGACATAGCATGCATCTTGGATTTGTTTATCGTTGCATTGTGTAGTGCAAAGAAAGATGCATCTTTTACCCATTACTAATATTTTATTGTTATTTCTCATTCTCATCTTAGATTTGCTCAATTTATCAATGCTATAAATTATTTTTTGTTTCCAATCATGTGGTTGTTATAACCACTATTTAAGTATTGAACATCCTTATTGCTTTCTTTTGCTACATTGGAAATGATAAATTATTTTCCCTTCCTTTTACTTTAGTTTCTTCTCTCTTTAATTTAATTTGCATTTTTTTCGAGGAAAATTTTAAGGATGGAAAATTTTCTTGAAGTTTAAAAACATTGGCGAATCTCACAATCCCTAATATGCAAACTATAAAATATTTATTGATAAATTTGTAAAATATTCAAATTTATAATGATTTTACATATAGACTCTATATAATGTTGGCGTTTTTTAACGTAAAATAATTTTATATTCTAAAATTTGGGCAAATCGTCTTTTATAAAATTGGAAATTGGTGAATCTTTTTTGTGGAAAAATCATGGAAATTATCCCACTAGGTGAATATTAGCCCCTAAAATTTTCCATGATTTTTTTCTACATATAGACACATAACGTGCAACCCTTTTATAATAGTGGCCCATGTGAAATACTACAATTCCTTCATATTCCACGTGACTATGAAAAATTACTTCATCCTCTTTCATGGATGCTAGTGAAACTTCGCTTTCCATTGGCTTTGATGATAACTCTATTGCTAGATTATATGCCTCTTCCTTGGATCAAAACATGAGGTCTAAAATATTTTTTAGAAGAGGATTTAGATGATATAATCAACATTTTTTTCATCGATTTCCAAAGAGCACAAAAGCTTATTAAAAGACGATTGTGTTATATCCTTTGACTCCTCTATCACTACAATAATATCAATTGTGGGAGGAAGACTTATGAAGTTTTTTTTATTTATAATTATTTAATGCTAGAGAGAGTTTGGCATTAGTTATAATTGATTAAGAAAGCTCATAGTGTGAGTAAAGAAAACATTTACACACTGATATTCCTTCATTTGAATTTTTTTTATATTTATCCTTAGTAATTGTAACTAGACAAGCTTTACTTTGTTGTAGATTTGGTATGCATTTTAGGAAGTATCCCATGCTTGTATAGATTATTCTTTTCTCCTACTAAAGACGTGAATTCATACACCTACTAAATTTTACTACTAACACTTGCAGAAACTTAGCCACCAATCTCAAAGTTCCCAGCTTAGGTAAGACCCTATATTTTTTCTCCAAATACCTTATAAAACTACTCTAAGCACTCTAACATTACCTATTAATAATAAAGAGATAAACTATTAGCCCAAAGAACTACATAACCTTCCCTCGAAAGGATCATGAAAGAAAAAATTGAGACCACCTCAACTTTCATAGAATGATCTCATACTTGAATCATAACCATTAAAATAACCTTTAAATTTAAATTGAAATAGCATAAACAAAAACATACATATCTACACTAACACATATACAAGACATAAAATGATCTCGTACTTACCATAACCATTAAAGTAACCTTTAAATTTAAATTGAAATAGCATAAACAAAAACATACATATCTACACTAACACATATACAAGATGATAATTAGATATATCCATATTAATCATATCCAATCATATCCCAAACAAGCAAAATTAGATATTTTCTAAATTTAGTATTCTCTCTATACATTAACGAATTATTTATACGATAAAGTTATCATAACATTTTAAGCCAACCATGAACACCTTTATTTAAATCAAAATTTATTTGATGCTCTCTCGAACTAAAATAATAAATATTTTCTTTAAAGTCTTGAATTAATTCACATTGATGACATCATCTAGAAGAATAAAATAAACCACCTTTTATTAATACACCAGAAATAATAAGTTTGAAATCTGAAACCAAATTGTATTTATAATATGTTGACTCTCAAATACAATAAAAAAATTAACATACTCGTCATGGTAGTCAATAAATAAGTTAAGACAAATATATTTTGAAAATCCAACCCTATGCAAGCCCACATTGACTTGGCTGGTTGTCTAATGACTACGAAATACACGGATGTGTATGGCCTCAGAAAGATACTAGACATTATAGGATAGAGTAGAGGACCTTTCTATCCAGTGCAGTGTCTGAATAAGAGAAAGTAAATGCTTGTCGTTTTCGCCTAATTCAGGATCATCATTCCTCTCTGGATAGTATTTGGAGGGTAAGCAACTTTATCAACGGCCACCGCGCATTACAATTTGCTTTTGCCACCAAAGCTTTAGTGGCTGATAAGATATTGGTTGGTATTCTTATCTTAATTCCTATTCATTTTATTTTTAATTAAATATACATTGAATGGGTCAGATTTAACAATAAGTCACTAAGTCAATTACTGAGTGATGAGTTTAGTGTACAGTGTATATTGGTATACATTATTTTTTTTTTCCTGATATTTCCATTGTTCAGACTTAGACAGGTAGTGTTAGTTTTTGGTATGTATGTTAATTAAACACATTTCCGGAGAACAAAAAAGATATGAAAACTCATTGTGAGGGACATATCTAGAGTGCATGTGATCTTAGAATATAGACGATTGAAGTGAGGGTTGTTTGAAATGGTTTAGGTAGTATATATGATATATGTAAATATGTATGTATATTAAAAATAATTAAAGTGTATGATATGTAGAGAGATAAATTTGTCAAAGGTTAAAAAAATTTTATTATGTATTGCTTTAAAACCAACATAGATCAGATAGGAATCAAATCGTCACAGATAAAAATGGATAATAAAAAAAATTACATCAAGAAAGATTTGAATTCCTCAACTATTTGATAAATCCAAATTAAAATAAAATTGTATTGATAATTAATATAATTTAAAATATATACTTAAAACATAAATATATCAACAAACTTTATTTTATTTTATATATTTTTTTTAATTTTATGGTAAGAAATTAATGTATCATTAGAACTTCAACTTAAAAATTAATAAATAGTACATCCAACTAATGAAACTATAAACAAGATTATTTCAAATTGTGTCTTATTATTTCCTATCATAGCTCAATGAAATCTCCACTAGGTGCAAAATGTCAAATGGATGTTTAAATAATTTATTAATTTAGTTTAAGTGTGTTAGTTTTCAATTAAGAGTTGTTTTCGGGCCAAGTTTAAGTTTATTGGATGAAATATGTAAAGTCAAATCATTTGGGTCAAGTCAAAATTGCTTCAACAGCGAAAACAAGAAAGTGGATTTGGGTAAACACAAAGCAATATGAGAGCATTTTAAGGCGTATGCTTGCTCACCTTAAATGGGGACAAATGACAAGAAAATCGATCCAGAGAAAGAAAATAAATAAGAGAAACAAAAATAAAGAAAAATCAATCATTTATAGTCCCACATCTACACCTCTTACTTGGTCATCAGATTTATATGTCCAAGAACTGATGAAGGCCAAGACAAGGCTAGAGATTTTGGGAGACAAAAAACAGGAAAGGGAACACAAAATTTTAGAGATCACAGTTGCAAACCGATGTCTTGGAAGGTAATATAATTTTAAAAGAAGAGGTAACAATGTTACAAGAGGCTCTAGAGATAGGAAAACAAGAATGGCAAAGCTTGAAGATAGCATGGACAAGCGTGAAAGGATTAATAATAAAAAACAACGATGTCATAATTTCCAAATAAACTTAGGCAGATACACAAGTATTTTAGCAAATAGGCATTTCCAGAGAGAAGGCAAAAAGGAATGGTGGGAATGATCATTCAAAAGAAATAAAAGCTAGAGATGAAACATTAATGGTTACATAAGGATAGAGGAAAAAGAATATGCAAGTGCTTGTAGAGCACAGGAAATAAAACACAAAGAAAGCTAGAACAAGAAAACAAACTTTATTATCAAGGGAATAAGAGATTATGGGAAGAATGAACGTACTCTCAATTTGACAAGAGACTTTCTGAAAGAGAAACTACATTGGAAAATGAAAATTTACCAAGCAAGAAGGGTTGGGAGGATATGTGAAGAGAGTCCTCGACCCATAAAAGTCACCATGGCAAGCGTACATAAAACACACTAGCTTTTGGGCAAAAAGAAACTCTTAAAAGGCTCACACTTCTTCTTCGATGAAGATTTAACTAAAAACAATAAGAGGAGAGAAGGGATGAAGTGGAGAAAATTAGAACACCAAGAAATGAAGGGAAAAGGGCATGGTTGTACAATGGTAAATCCATTATTGCAGTGTTTGGGACTCCAAGAAAATTAGGGCAGCAAGCTAGGTGTAAAGAAAAAATAGAGAATTCAATAATAGGGACAAAAACAACAAGAGAAACATGGATGAAAGGGGCGAAGGCTAAAATTTGAATCTTATGTGCCAAACTGCATAGCAGTCAAATCCTACCTAGGTCTACCTAAGTTTAGTCTTTTGGAACTATAGAGGTTACCCTTGGATGAGGGGACCTAGGTTAGGGCCTATTGTGGAAGGTAGAGACATATTTGTCTCACGGAAAATCATGACCATGATGGTTGCAAAATTCCTGTGTTTGACAGTTATTTGAAGTTGGCATTTTGGAACAAGGTAGAAAAAAATGGCAAAGGGTATGGGGGTTACTAGTTTTAGTGAAAGAAAAAGAAGGTAATCACATTTAGTTAATTAAAGAAGATGAAAATAAACAATATTTATTGTTGAAAATATCAGAGAATGACAATCACATAAGAATTGCAACATGCTATTTTGCCCCTCAACTCTCTAAAACTTACAAAAATAAGGGGCTTGACAACAAGGATCGGTATGCAACTTTAAAACAAGGTATTTTCGTGTACTGTCAACAGGGAGAAGTTCTTTTAGTGGGATATTTCAATTCTAGAGCATAAAATAATCAAGCTAGCATTATTTGTTGCAAAGAGGATAGAAATCCTATTTGCCTCATTGAAGAGGAGAATCCCAATGGGTGAGGTGTTCAGAAGATGAAAAAGTTAGCAATCATTTTGGAGAGGAGTTGCTTACACTGTGTGGGGCTTTCAACTTAATTATTTGCAATGGTCTAGATAGATGGAAGAGGTCTAGGAGCTTTACTTGCAACACATACAATGGGGCAAGTGTCATTGACTATGTGATGTGTTCACAAAGCTTGATAGAAAAGATAGACAAAGTTAGTATTGGAGAACATATTTGGGACTTCAAATTAGACCATAACCCAATTCATATAAGGTTATCATGGTTAGAAGAAAGACCACATAGGAGGAAAACCCAAAGCTCTCGACAATCACTATCAAGAGGCAAAATTCTTCTAACACAAGAAAATTGTACTATCTTCAAGACAATGTTAGAGATATTAATTGGAAAGGAGAAAACTGGTTTCAAAAGCTTCAACAATCATGAGTTAACAAATATAATTCAAAGTGCACTTGAGAACTGCAAAGGAGCAAAAAATAGGAAATCAGAATCAAATTGTTTTCCTGTAAATGTTTGGTTTGATGAGGAATGTAAAATGGATAGGAGAACCTTGAAAATGGCTAGAAAGGAGAAGATGAATGTAAAGCTATATAAGTAGATACTAAAAGGTAAAAAATATGAGTTCATGAAAACAAGGAGAGAAGAGTTAATATATTTAAGCAAGAACAATCTAAAGCTTTTCTGGCAAGAACTGCAACCAAGGAAGAAGCAAATTGAAAATAATATTACAACCAATCAATGGTTTGAATATGCAGGGAAACTCTATGAGAAAGAATTTGAGGTAGATTCCCCCCAGGATCAACACAAATTCAAAGCTCTTCCCATTACAGGAGGTGGAGAATGGAATTAAGAAGCTGAAAATAGGAAAGAAAAATGACTTGGTTGAACTTCAAGCAAAGTATCTAAAATGGGGAATGAACACTCTTGCACCGCACATCATGGCAATATTTAACAACATCATTCAACAAGGATTCCCAAGAGACTCGATAACTGGCCTAGAAATACCCCTTTTTAAAAGTGGATACATTAATAATCCGTCCATCTATAGAAAAATTGTGATCAATCTTTTGTTTGCAAAGCTTTTCGGCAGCATGGTACAAGACATAATTAGTAAGTGGGTAGAAGTAAAAGAAAAGAAGGCAAGAGGACAGGTGGGTTTTACGCCGAAACATTCTACAGTGGATCATGGAATCACGTTGAGACACATTGTTGAAAAGGTTTGGGAGGACAAAGAAGAAGTATTTTGCTACTTTGTTGACTTCAAAAAAGAATTTAACACAACCCCTAGGGATAAGCTGTGGCGTAGACTGGAAGAACTTGAAATTCCTGTGCATTATAGAGTTGTTTTCCATAGACTTTATGAAGAAGTGAAAGTCAAAATTAGAACCTCAGCAGGTTTTTCAGAAAAATTTAGAAGGGACATTGGAGTCAAGCAAGGTTGCCCTCTATCCCCTACTCTTTTTGGTCTATATATTGATACATTGGAAGAGTGGCTAAATCTACAAGGTGGAAATGGTGTTCGGTTGGGGGAGTTTGTGATAAAGCTTCTTTTATATGCTGATGATATTGTATTGATTTATAAATCGGCCATGGATTGCAAATGCACTTATATGACCTTGAGCATTTTTGTAGAGTAGTGGGGATGCAAGTCAATACTAACAAGACCAAAATAATGATTTTTTCTAATAAAAGGAAGCAGAGCCAACATACTTTCTTCTTTGAAGACAACTTTCTTGAAGAAGTAAATGAGTACAAGTACCTTGGGATTGATTTCAACAACAAACTAAATTGGGAGGAATACAAAAAGAATAGAATTCTAGGAGGGTGGAAAGCATTATATGCTCTTCAAAATAGATGTAGAGAGGCGGTGTTATGTGATTGGAAAATGATTGAAGTGCTTTTTAGACTCCTATTTTATCCAATGATGCTATATGGGTGTGAAGTGTGGGCTAGCAACACTCCCATCTCAAAATGGAAATAAATTGAGAAAATCCAAAAATGCTTGTTCATCAGCAAGTTCAAAATAAAAATTTTAGTACCTTATTATATAGTGTTGAGTGAAATAGGAGCAACTCCCATTGAATAAATTTCTATGGTGCGACTCATAAGATATCTAAAAGGAATTGAGAGAATGAGAGTAGGTAAATGACCTAATGTTATCTTCAATGAAAGCATGAGTGAAAGAAACAAAAAATGGATGAAACAAAACTACACATGGATGCAAAAATGGAATAAATACCTCAATGCATGTCCCACAAATAGCAAGGATCTAAAATATTTTTTATGGAGAATTTTCGTAAAAAGGTATGGGGAAAAGAGTTGGGAGAAAGAAGAGATGTGACATTGAGGACTTCAACCCTACGTGTGATCTACATTAAAAAGATTTCATTGGAGCTATAATTTTGTGGAGGGAAAAGGTTCTTATTGATCAATTAAGGACCAAATCACATCAACTTTGGTGTGAAATAGGACGCTGGAAAAGGAATAAAGAAGCTTGGGAAGAATAGGTGTGTACATTTTGCATGTCTAGGGTTGTGGAATTGGAAAAACATTTCATTTTGGAATGTGATGCATTCAAAGACATTAGAGAAAGTTATGAGAACATGTTCGCACCAGTTTCTTGGCATTGTCTTTTTAACGAGGGGATTGTTGGAAGTTTGGGCTAGCTCATCATCAATTTGAATCGGAAAAGGATTGAATTGCAAAAAGTGAAAAAATGGGGAACTAATGTCTCATAGACTATTTTTAGTCTCATCGACATTAAAATATCATTTCATTTCCTATATGTAAAATGGATGTTCACAATTACATATGTAAAATGGATATTAAAATGAGTTATTGATTGATTGGTTTGAGTGCTCTTAATTTCATATCTTTAGAATACAGATTACATGAGTATAATAATGTTCTTATTCTTATATTGAAAATTTGTGAATGAATATTAAAATGAGTTATTGATCTTGTTAGTTTGAGTGATCTTAATTTCACATCTTTAGAATACAGATTACAAGAGTATAATAATGGTTTTATTTTTATATTGAAAAATGTCGAAAGTAGTGCAAAATTGGAACTTTGAAGACAAGTTCCAATCTATGAATGGCATTACATTGGTAGAAGGCTAAAGAAATCAAACATTTCACGCCTTCATTATATTGCGAAAATATGGAGAATACCAGAAATTTAAATGGAGAACCACTAGGATGTGAACGTAGTGCGAAATTGAAACTTGAACATAGGTTCCAATTTATGCATGGCGTTACATTGATAGAGGGCTAAAGGAATCAAATATTTCAGGTCTTTGTTATATTGCAAGAAAATGGATAATATTGGAAATTCGAATGGAAAACACGGATCATTATAAGGAGAAGAAGCTATAAGGAGAAGAAGCTAGCGAGAGAAATCAAAGATTTCAAGTCTTCATTGTATTGTGAGAAAATGGATAATGTTGTAAATTCGAATGGAAAACACAGATCAATTTAAGGGGGGAAGTTGACACAGTAAACAAGGTTTTGATCGAGCTAGAAAAGTCCAAATGTCATTCTAACTCCTCCCCAACCTTCAAATTCTCATTCAAAAGAGCGAAAATGTATGTCTCAATGTGTTATCTAGGCCTATTTGGCATTCCAGCATTTGAAAGCACATGTTTGACGAGATTTTTGTTGTAAATCGGAGAATCCACCTATGCAGAACAAGCTTTTATAGAGCCGACGAGATCTGAGGATCTAAAAAAAAACATAGTCTAAGGAGATTTGGGCCTTGTTGTAAATGTAACTGAAGTAGGGATACATATTAGCCAAGAAAGGAGACAGATTCTCTGCCAGAAACTTAAGTACATCGCTCATACTACTCTTCAATTCAGCGAATTAGAAATGTTACCAATGATCAAATTGTAATATTTAGGATGATAAAAACAATAATAGTTCCTTTAATTGTGAAGAAAGTTAAGTACATCGCTCTTACTACTCTTTAATTCAGTGAACTAGAAATGTTATCAATGATAAAATTATAATATTTGGGACGATAAACACAATAATGTTTCCTTTAATTGTGAAGAATGAATTTTCATCTGCATTGAAAATTGATAAAATACGCTATCCAGGTTGTGGCTCCTAAGATACGGTTAATACAAGTGCATGAAGAAGTAACTTGATCATCTTAGACATCTTTTTAAGAAGGATAATATCAAGGTGCCTAATTCTATCAAGAAAAGTTCATCATCTAACAATATTCAAAGCCACATCGAAGCAATGGAAAGAAAGGAAGTAGATCAACCATTTGTGGTAGTTGCATCTCAACCTTCTTCATGGGTGCTTGACTGAGGTGCATTGCACAACATGTCTTCATTTGAATGTGATTTTTCATATTTGAAGA
>APFE030029388.1:390790-429164 GCA_000404065.3 Pinus taeda
AGAACTTCAACTTAAAAATTAATAAATAGTACATCCAACTAATGAAACTATAAACAAGATTATTTCAAATTGTGTCGTATTATTTCTTATCATAGCTCAATGAAATCTCCACTAGGTGCAAAATGTCAAATGGATGTTTAAATACTTTATTAATTTAGTTTAGGTGTGTTAGTTTTAATTTAAGAGTTGTTTTGGAGCCAAGTTTAAATTCATTATATGAAATATGTAAAGTCAAATCATTTGGGTCAAGTCAAAATTTATTCAACAGACAAAACAAGAAAGTGAATTTGGGTAAATGCAAAGCAATATGAGAGCATTTTAAGGCATAGTCTTGCTCACCTTAAATGGGGACAAATGACAAGAAAACTAATCCAGAGAAAGAAAATAAATAAGAGAAACAAAAATAAAGAAAAATCAATCATTTACAATCCCACATATACACCTCTTACTTGGTCATCGGATCTATATGTCCAAGAACTGATGAAGGCCAAGACAAGGCTGGAGATTTTGGGAGACAAAAAACAAGAAAAGGAAGACAAAATTTCAGAGATCATAGTTGCAAACCGATGTCTTGGAAGGTAATATAATTTTAAGAGAATAGGTAACAATATTACAAGAGGCTCTAGAGATAGGAAAACAAGAATGGCAAAGCATGAAGATAGCATGGAAAAGCATGAAAGGATTAATAACAAAAAATAGCAATGCCATAATTTCCAAATAAACTTAGGCAGATACACAAGTATTTTAGCAAACAAACATTTCCAAAGAGAAGGAAAAAAGGAATGGTGGGAATGATTGTTCAAAAGAAATAAAAGCTAGAGATGGATACGTTAATGGTTACATAAGGACAGAGGAAGAAGAATATGCAAGTGCTCGTAGAGCACAGGAAATAGAACACAAAGAAAGATAGGACAAGAAAACAAACTTTATTATCAGGGGAATAAGAGATTATGGGAAGAATGAAAGTACTCTCAATTTAACAAGAGACTTTCTGAAAGAGAAACTACATTGGAAAAGGAAAATTTACCAAGCAAGAAGGGTTGGGAGGATATGTGAAGAGAGGCCTCGACCCATAAAAGTCACCATGGCAAGCATACATGAAAAACACTAGCTTTTGGGCAAAAAGAAACTCTTAAAAGGCTTACACTTCTTCTTCGATGAAGATTTAACCAAAAAACAATAAGAGGAGAGAAGGGATGAAGTGGAGAAAATTAGAAAAACAAGAAATGAAGGGAAAAGGGCATGGTTGTACAATGGTAAATCCATTATTGCAGTGTTTGGGACTCCAAGAAAATCAGGGCAGCAAGCTAGGAGTAAAGAAAAAATAGAGAATTCAATATTGGGGACAAAAACAACAAGAACACCATGGACGAAAAGGGGCGAAGGCTAAAATTTAAATCTTATGTGCCAAACTGCATAGTAGTCAAATCCTACCCAGGTCTACCTAAGTTTAGTTTGTTGGAACTGTAGAGGTTACCCTTGGATGAGGGGGCCTGGGTTAGGGCCTATTGTGGAAGGTAGAGACATAATTTGTCTCACGGAAAATCATGACCATGATGGTTGCAAAATTCTTGTGTTTGATAGTTATTTGAAGTTGGCAATTTGGAACAAGGTAGGAAAAAATGGCAAAGGGTATGGGGGTTACTAGTTTTAGTGAAAGAAAAAGAAGGTAATCACATTCAATTAATTAAAGAAGATGAAAATAAACAATATTTATGGTTGAAAATATCAGAGAATGACAATCACATAAGAATTGAAACATGCTATTTTTCCCCTCAACTCTATAAAACTTACAAAAATAAGGGGCTTGACAACAAGGATCCGTATGCAACTTTAAAACAAGGTATTGTCGTGTACTCTCAGTAGGGAGAAGTTCTTTTAGTGGGATATTTAAATTCTAGAGCATCAAATAATCAAGCTAGGATTATTTTTTGCAAAGAGGATAAAAATCCTATTTGCCTCACTGAAGAGGAGAATCCCAATGGGTGAGGTGTTCAGAAGATGAAAAAGATAGCAATCATTTTGGAGAGGAGTTGCTTACACTGTGTGGGGCTTTCAACTTAATTATTGCAATGGTCTAGATAGATGGAAGACTAGGAAACTTTACTTGTAACACATACAACGGGGCAAGTGTCATTGACTATGTGATGTGTTCACAAAGCTTGATAGAAAAGATAGACAAAGTTAGTATTGGAGAGCATACTTGGGACTTGAAATCAGACCATAACCCAATTCATATAAGGTTATCATGGTTAGAAGAAAGACCACATAGGAGGAAAACCCAAAGCTCTCGACAATCACTATCAAGAGGCAAAATTCTTCTAACACAAGAAAATTGTACTATCTTCAAGACAATGTTAGAGAGATTAATTGGGAAGGAGAAAACTGGTTTCAAAAGCTTCAACAATCATGATTTAACAAATATAATTCAAAGTGCACCTGAGATCTGCAAAGGAGCAAAAAATAGGAAATCAGAATCAAATTGTTTTCGTGTAAATGTTTGGTTTGATAAGGAATGTAAAATGGATAAGAAAACCTTGAAAAAGGCCAGAAAGGAGAAGATGAATGTAAAGCTATATAAGTAGATACTAAAAACTAAAAAATATGAGTTCATACAAACAAGGAGAGAACAGTTAATATATTTAAGCAAGAATAATCTAAAGCTTTTCTGGCAAGAACTGCAACCAAGGAAGAAGCAAATTGAAAATAATATTACAACCAATTAATGGTTTGAATATGCAAGGAAACTCTATGAGAAAGAATATGAGGTAGAGTTCCCCCTAGGATCAACACAAATTCAAAGCTCTTCCCATTACAGGAGGTGGAGAATGTAATTAAGAAGCTGAAAATAGGAAAGAAAAATGACTTGGTTGAACTTCAAGCAAAGTATCTAAAATCGGGAATGAACACTCTTGCATTGCACATCATGGCAATATTTAACAACATCATTCAGCAAGGATTCCCAAGACATTGGACAACTGGCCTAGAAATACCCCTTTTTAAAAGTGGATACATTAATAATCTGTCCATCTATAGAAACATTATGATCAATCCTTTGTTTGCAAAGCTTTTTGGCAGCATGGTACAAGACATAATTAGTAAGTGGGAAGAAGTAAAAGAAAAGAAGGAAAGAGGACAAGTGGGTTTTACGCCGAAACATTCTATAGTGGATCATGGCATCACATTGAGACACATTGTTGAAAAGGTTTGGGAGGACAAAGAAGAAGTATTTTGCTGCTTTGTTGTCTTCAAAAAATAATTTAACATAGCCCCTATGGATAAGTTGTGGCGTAGAATGGAAGAACTTGAAATTCCTATGCATTATAGAGTTGTTGTCCATAGACTTTATGAAGAAGTGAAAGTCAAAATTAGAACCTCAGCAGGTATTTCAAAAAACTTTAGAAGGGACATTGGAGTCAAGCAAGGTTGCCCTCTATCCCCTACTCTTTTTGGTCTATATATTGATACATTGGAAGAGTGGCTAAATATACAAGGTGGAGATGGTGTTCGGTTGGGGGAGTTTGTGATAAAGCTTCTTTTATAAGCTAATGATATTGTATTGATTTTTAAATCGACCCATGGATTGCAAATGCACTTATATGACCTTGAGCATTTTTGTAGAGCAGTGGGGATGCAAGTCAATACTAGAAAGACCAAAATAATGATTTTTTCTAGTAAAAGGAAGCAGAGCCAACATACTTTGTTCTTTGAAGACAACATTATTGAAGAAGTAAATGAGTACAAGTACCTTGGGATTGATTTCAACAACAAATTAAATTGGGAGGACTGCAGAAAGAATAGAATTCTAGGAGGGTGGAAAGCATTATATGCTCTTCAAAATAGATGTAGAGAGGCAATGTTATGGGATTGGAAAATGATTAAAGTGCTTCTTGGACTCCTAGTTTGTCCAATGATGCTATATGGGTGTGAATTGCGGGCTAGCAACACTCCCGTCTCAAAATGGAAAGAAATTGAGAAAATCCAAAAATGCTTGATCATGAGCAAGTTCAAAATAAAAATTTTAGTACCTTATTATATAGTGTTGTGTGAAATAGGAGCAACTCCCATTGAAGAAATTTCTATGGTGCGGCTCATAAGATATCTAAAAGGAATTGAGAGAATGAGAGTAGGTAAATGGCCTAATGTTATCTTCAATGAAGGCATGAGTGAAAGAAACAAAACATGGATGAAACAAAACTACACATGGATGCAAAAATGGAATAAATACCTCAATGCATGTCCCACAAATAGCAAGGATATAAAATATTTTTTTATGAAGAATTTTCGTAAAAAGGTATGGGGAAAAGAGTTGGGTAGAAAGAAGAAATATGACATTGAGGACTTCAACGCTACGTGTGATCTACAACAAAAATATTTCATTGGAGCTAGAATTTTGTGGAGGGAAAGCGTTCTTATTGCTCAATTAAGGACCAACTCACATCAACTTTGGTGTGAAATAGGACGGTGGAAAAGGCTTAAAGAAGCTTGGGAAGAATAGGTGTGTACATTTTGCATGTCTAGGGTTGTGGAATTGGAAAAACATTTCATTTTGGAATATGATGCATTCAAAGACATTAGAGAAAGTTATGAGAACATGTTCGCATCAGTTTCTTAGCATTGTCTTTTTAACGAGGGGATTGTTGGAAGTTTGGGCTAGCTCATCTTACATTTGAATCGGAAAATGATTGAATTGAAAAAAGTGAAAAAATGGGGAACTAATGGTCTCATAGACTATTTTTAGTCTCATCGACATTAAAATATCATTTCATTTCATATATGTAAAATGGATGTTCACAATCACATATGTAGAATGGATATTAAAATGAGTTGTTCATTGATTGGTTTGAGTGCTCTTAATTTCACATCTTTAGAATATAGATTACATGAGTATAATAATGTTCTTATTCTTATATTGAAGATTTGTGAATGAATATTAAAATGAGTTATTGATCTTGTTAGTTTCAGTGCTCTTAATTTCACATCTTTAGAATACAGATTACAAGAGTATAATAATGGTTTTATTTTTATATTGAAAAAGTGTCGAAAGTAGTGCAAAATTGGAACTTTGAAGACAAGTTCCAATATATGCATGGCATTACATTGGTAGAAGGTGAAAGAAATCAAACATTTCACGCCTTCATTATATTGTGAAAATATGGATAATACCAGAAATTTAAATGGTGAACCACTAGGATGTGAACATAGTGCGAAATTGAAACTTGAACATAGGTTCCAATTTATGCATGGCATTACATTGATAGAGGGGGGAAGGAATCAAATATTTCAGGCCTTCGTTATATTTCAAGAAAATGGATAATATTGGAAATTCGAATGGAAAACAAGGATCATTATAAGGAGAAGAAGCTAGCGAGAGAAATCAAAGATTTCAAGCCTTCCTTGTATTGTGAGAAAATGGAATATATTGTAAATTCGAATGGAAAACACAGATCAATTTAAGGGGGGAAGTTGACACAGTAAACAAGGTTTTGATCGAGCTAGAAAAGTCCAAATGTCATTCTAACCCCTCCCCAACCTTCAAATTCTCATTGAAAAGAGCAAAAATGTATGTCTCAATGTGTTATCTAGGCCTATTTGGCATTCCTGCATTTGAAAGCACATGTTTGATGAGATTTTTGTTGTAAATCGGAGAATCCACCGATGCATCAAACAAGCTTTTATAGAGCCGACGAGATCTAAGGATCTAAAAAAAACATAGTCTAAGGAGATTTAGGCCTTGTTGTAAATGTAACTGAAGTAGGGATACATATTAGCCAAGAAAGGAGACCCATTCTCTACCAGAAAGTTAAGTACATCGCTCATACTACTCTTGAATTCAACGAATTAGAAATGTTACCAATGATCAAATTGTAATATTTAGGATGATAAAAACAATAATATTTCCTTTCATTGTGAAGAAAGTTAAGTACATCGCTCTTACTACTCTTCAATCCAGTGAACTGGAAATGTTATCAATGATAAAATTATAATATTTGGGATGATAAACACAATAATGTTTCCTTTAATTGTGAAGAATGAATTTTCATCTGCATTGAAAACTGATAAAATACACTATCCAGGTTGTGGCTCCTAATGTTATCGAGAAATCTAGTGTCCACTTGGAGTTGTTAGTCCCACTAAGACTGGTAGCTATCTTAGAAACAAACAAACTAAAACTACTATAGCTTTCCTTTATGAGAATTAGATAAGAGGGGAACAAAGGACACCAACCTCAGTCTTGCGCTTGGTTCCTTGTTTAGTTCCTCCTCCTTCTGACATATTTTTGCTGCTCCTCTTTCGTCTACCTAGATTCAAAGAGCACCTGTGGAATCAAAGCAGCATAATACTATCGAAGAACAGAGATCTACAATCATAAGCAATACAGGACCAGATATGTATTGGCCACACAAATGTATATATCATCAAACATACAAGAATGTGGGGGAAAACTTGAATAGCTTTATTAATATCAAGAATAACAAAGAGGATTACAACCATTTGTTCTGACCTAGCATCATCCTCTCAGCATGAAAGCCCTTCTTCACCTTATGAAAATGTTAGATCACCCAACACTATGATGTTTCACCTGGAAACCAATGACACTTCCTTACAAGATACAAGATTCCAGCCTCCGGATCTTTGTGATGAGGGATCCATATATAGATGATTGCAGGGGGTGAGTCAGCTTCTGGGATTTTGATTAGTGTCCTCTCTCTGATAGTTCTTGATTCCACTTGGATATTGATGATCTCTTACTCATCCCTCGGCGAATTCAGAGAGGCAAGTGTCATAGGAGAAGTTTCTGGAAGATTCCATGATGATCCGCCTTGCAAACTATCTCTGCCATTTGTCTACTCTTGCCCATTGCACCCTACAGAAGGGCTTTCCAGTATGCATCGCACCCTTTACACTGAGTAGGTGAGACGCATCGCACCCTCTGCACTGGGCAATCTGTATGGTCCAGTTTTGACTAGTTCTGAGCAGTTTTCTGTGGAGAACTTTCGGGAGATGATGTAATCAGCTGACCATGTTCCTTTAGGGCATGAAGAAACACTTTTAAGGGCCGAGGAGCCCTTGGTTTATGGACATGTATGATTTGGGTTGCAGTGCCCAAAAATGTCTATAACACCTAAGATACGGTTAATACAAGTGCATGAAGAAGTAACTTGATCATCTTAAACATCTTTTTAAGAAGGATAATATCAAGGTGCCTAATTCTATCAAGAAAAGTTCATCATATAACAATATTCAAAACCATATGGAAGCAATGGAAATAAAGGAAGTAGATCAACCATTTGTGGTAGTTGCATCTCAACCTTCTTCATGGGTGCTTGACTGAGGTGCATTGCACACCATGTCTTCATTTGAATGTGCTTTTTCATATTTGAAGAATTGTACTATGTCAACTATCTTAATGGGAGATAATATTGTTATTGAGGTTTATGGGAATGGATCTATTGATGTGGCTAATGTGACACTCCATAACATTCTTTATGTGTCTTCATTATATTTGGACTATGTTGCGGCCCCAAAGTCACAAATGTCATGCTATAGTGCAGAGCCTGTGAACATCTAAGTTTAATCTAATTGGTTGTTATTGATTTTTGTTTTCTTTAGAATTTTTGTGTATGAAATCATTATGTTTATTAAGTATTTCCGAGTATATCTCTAAATTGTTTAGGTTTGAATGTTCATGCATGTTCGCTCTTGCATTCAAGCTTCAAAATGAAAATAAAAATGATGAAGAAATTGTAGCAAATTAAATTAGATGTTAATGCTTGTTTACTATGATTATCTTCTTGTTAAATGATTGTGTGAATTATTCCTTAAATTTTGTTGATATTCTCTATGTTCATTTCATAATTATGTTTCATGTACTATAGTTTTCCTCATAAAAGTTTGTCACAAAAATAAAAAAATACAAGAAGAACTATTTCAACCATCTAAATCAAATTCTCGAACTTTGTTAGTATACTTTTGTTTCTTTCATAATATATTGAAAAATAATCATAATTTAGCCGATATTTGTTGCACATTTTTTAAATATTAACATCTCGTACATTCTAAAATTCACCATGAGTCTTCACAAGAAAGTTCTAATTACCATGAGAAATTTCTATCTAAATTAATTTTTCAATTTTATTTCTAAATTTTGAATTTCTCTTAAGAATCTAGGTAACAGAAACTGTCAACAATTTAAAATAGTTTTGTTGGGTAGGATTTCCACTAGTTTTTAGTTAGAATATCCATGTGCTTTGGGTTTGACATGAAGAAACAAAAAGGAGGAAAATTGAAAATAGATCTTAGAAAACTGAAATGAACAATTGAGAATTCATTTTAGCCTGTTAAAATTAGATGAACAACTGTGCAATTAAGAATTCAACTACAAGACAACATATTATTTTGAATTTTTCAAATTAATTTAAAACCTGTGTAAAAAAATCATCAAAATAACCAAGATACTCTTCAACAATATTGATAAATTATACAAAAAATAAAGGAGACAAACATATTGATTGAGGATTTACTTTAATTAAAAATCCCATTTCAATTTCATACTAAGCTAGTTTTACAACATAATTTGACATGAAAAAACCTTGCAATTTGTTGTCGGGAAATCTAGTGTCCACTCGGAGCTGCTAGTCCCACTAAGACTGGTAGCTATCTTAGAAACAAACAAACTAAAACTGCTTTCGCTTTCCTATATGAGAAGTAGATAAGAGGAGAACAAATGACACCAACCTCAATCTTGCGCTTGGTTCCTTGTTTAGTTCTTCTCCCTTCTGACAGATCTTTGCCACTCCTCTTTGGTCTACCTAGCTTCAAAGAGCACTTGTGGAATCAAAGCAGCATAATACTATCGAAGAACAAAGATCTATAGTCATAAGCAATACAGGACCAGATATGTATTAGCCACACAAATGCATATATCATCAAACATACAAGAATGTGGAGGAAAACTTGAATAGCTTTATTAATATCAAGAATAGAAAAGAGGATTACAACCAATTGTTCAGACCCAACATCATCTTCCAACAAGAAAGCCCTTCTTCACCTCATGTAAAGCTTAGATCAGCCAACACTATGATGTTGCACCAGGAAACCAACAACACTTCCTTACAAGATACAAGATTTCGGCCTCTAGATCTCTGTGATGAGAGATCGATATATAGATGATTGTAGGGGGGTGAGTCAGCTTCTGGGATTTTGATTAGTGTCCTCTCTCTGATAGTTATTGATTCCACTTGGAGATTGATGATCTCTTACTCATCCTTGGGAAAATTCAGAGAGGCAAGTCTCAGAGGAGAAGTTTCTAGAAGATTCCATGATCCTCCACCTTGCAAACTACCCCTGCCATTTGTCCATTCTCACTCGTCGCACCCTACAGAAGGGCTTTCTAGTATGCATTGCACCCTTTACATTGAGTAGGTGAGATGCATCGCTCCCTCTGCGCTGGGCATTCTGTATGGTCTAGTTTTGACCAGTTCTAAGCAGTTTTCTGTGGAGAACTTCTGGGAGATGATGTAATCAGCTGACCTTGTTCCTTTAGGGAGTGAAGCAACACTTTTAGGGACTTAGGAGCCCTTGGTTTATGGACATTTTTGATTGGGGTTGCATGCCCAAAAATTTCTATAACAATTTCCCCCTAAAGCATGAAGTCGTTAATCTTTTGATGTCGGGTGATATGCTTTATCATGAGGATCCGAAGTTTTTTTCGAGTTGGAAGGTGACCTGTAATAAGATAAAATACAATACATTATCTTCATAATATTTTTCATGATCTAGCTGAGGCGGGCATTCCCATGCTCAGCTTTATAAATTCATTTTCATGTACATAGGACAGACAACTGTCTGTGTAGCAGACTGA
This sequence comes from Pinus taeda, assembly GCA_000404065.3. Lineage (NCBI taxonomy): Eukaryota > Viridiplantae > Streptophyta > Pinopsida > Pinales > Pinaceae > Pinus > Pinus taeda. Next base: position 400,656 of record APFE030029388.1, read on the forward strand.
TGATTCGGACAGAGTCATCATCCTTTGATTTGGATGATCATCTGTTCAGCAATGATGTACATTTGATGTCTTTATATTCCTGAATATATCGCAGCCCGGATGGATGAAACTAGATCCTAGGTCTTCAAAACTTGTTCAATCTTCACTCGGAGTACAAGTCGATCCATGTGAAAGATGTTTTGGAGTCGAACATGGAAAGACATCGCCTGATTACCAGCCAATGATGTAAGTTGTTAACAGGGACGAGAGGAATCACCAATAATGACAATGAACCTCAAGGTACTACAATACAATTCGCGTGGTGTGAAAAGGGATTTGGCGTCGAACACCACGCAAAATCTTTCGGTCGAAGACCATTGATGTAAACCTGTCACCGAAAGTGAGAAACTTGCCATTGAGGCATGCACGCTTCAAAGTACTGAAAGGGTTTCCCTAAGTTGACTTCTTGGATAATGAGCTGATGTCGACAAGAACAAACCCGTCGTAGGAGGGCCTTAATGAATCCCACATCTACGAAACGAAACAGAGCAAATGATTTCGGAGGTGAAAACGATCTGATGATACAAGGTTCAGGGTGGCGGTCATGAAAGAATGGAGTGTGAATGTATTGCAGTGGATGAGACATAGGTGAATTCTCTGAGTGACTTCTCTTGAACATACTGAGGACACTGACAATGGAGTGGTAGCATTAACCCCAAAGATGGATGGTGTGATGGACCAATGGTAATATGACTAGTGACCAGAATAACCCAACCCGATTCGGATGTGGAGTGAAAAGAGCAACTTGCTACCAATGAAGTTTCTTCAAGTTTTATTCCCAATTTTCCCCAGTCATTGCTAACCAGTACCTCTTTATTTTTATCAAGCTTGAGGAGGATAACATATGCTTGTTGTATAATTTTCCCTTCAGGCGAACCCGTCGCTATGTTTTAATGAGCCTAGAGACAGTGAAACTCATTCTTCTCTATGCGACAAGTTTGTCGCTATTGATTTTAACGAGTTCAACGACAATGATAACTCGGTCCTTTTTTAATTTTAGAGAGTCTAAAAAGGGATGGAAAGGAAACTCCAATGATCCTTTTTCGTCATATAATCCCTTAAGCCCGAAAAGGTATAAAACAATACGAAAGGGATGAAATTTCCATAATTTTAACGAGCCGAATAAGACAAGCGCTCAATCTTTTTGTGTAATAATTCCTCAGGTCCAAAAAGATTAAAATCTAGAGGAGGGATAGCACTTCTAGTAATTTTAACAAGCTGGAGAGGCCAATAGCTCGGCAATCTTTTCATATTTTATGAGTCTAATGAAAAGAGCTTAAAGGAGACTCGTTTTTTGAGTAACGAGTGATAATTTCGGGTATCAGCTGATTCCAGGTAAGGTTTGGAATTTTTCCAATCATGGCAGTGTCACAAGGATGACTAACAAGATTAATCGTCGCAACTATTCCTCAAAAGGGTAAACAATCAAATGGAGGCGTATGATCGGCTAAAAAAAGTGGAGGTGATGATGAGAACACGACCAAGGCTTAAAAGCTGATGATAATGCATTCAAAATGGTTATTTACCGGAGATCGGTTCATTGTTTGAAGACAAAGCATACCACTCTCACGTGCTGACAAGAAAGAGCTAAGGCATATATTTAACATAATGGAAATCAGGCCATCATACCAGATGGGACTCCCACACCAAATGGTATGAGGTTTAGTTCAAATTTCATATGGGGGTGATCCCCTGAATGTTGGCGGGTTCAACACCGTCAATATTTCTAGTGCCAGAAGGAGGGCTGCCAGTTGTTTATGGTTGAATGTCCTCTCACACTCACTCATCAACCATCTAGTCAAGGTAGTAACTTGCCTCCCTCTCACCTATGCGTGACACTTCAATTGGTTACTTCTCACCTTCCAGTACTGAATGCAAAATTCCATATCATCACCTTCACTCCTGTCGTTCTATCACCTGCAAGTTCTTGAAATAAGTTGAATTGATCCCAGGTATACAACATCTTCCATACATGTCAAGGAAGCCAAAAACCACTCCCACAAGAGTTGTTGTATCATCAGTGCAAGAAGCAGTTATTTCCACAGTTGAAGGTTTGAAAGAAGTTGTTGAAGGCAAAGAGGAGCCTCCGATCTTCCAACAGGGAGAAAGGCACACCCTCGTAAGCTTGGGTTCAGACTATGGTACAGGAGGTGGAGGGGAGGGCAGCGAAGGAGGCAAAGGCAGAGACCAACCAACAGACTTAGAGTCAGAACCATCAGATTTAGAAGAAGAGGAGGAGGATGAAGAAGAAGAAGAAGACATGGATGATCAAAACCTGGAATGGATGACACAGGGACCATTGGCTCTCTCAAGTGCTTTTCATAAGACATCAAGGAAAACAGAGAGAATGAACATCAAGTTCGAGCCTAATAGTATAATGAAGGAAGAAGACCATATAGACAACTTCTACTTGCAGCAGCAGACCCTTGAGGTACGACATGATGATGTAGCATGCAGACTATTCCCATGTACCTTGGACCGTCACACTGCAGCATAGTATCACAACCTTCCGGTCAACTCCATACATAACTGGGTTATGTTCAAATGTATGTTTCTTGAGAAATGCACTCACTGCAAACCCCAACCATACCGCTTAAAGAGTTAGGAAGCTTAAAGATGGAGGGGAAAGAAAAGGTCAAAGAATTCAATCAGAGGTTTATGTGCATTTTGAACAAGTTTGCAGCAAACATGATACCTCATGACTCCGTCGGTGTTGACTACTACACGTTGCACTGTTGACCAGCATTATACAATTCGTCAAGCAAGCTGCAAAACCAACACTACTAGAAAGCTTCGAAGAAGCAATTATTTTTTTAAAATACCTGCACGCGATTGGATTCATCCAAGATGATGAACTAGTAAAAGACTCCAAATACATGAGCAGGAAGTCCCAAGCGATGGTGAGCAAGATAGAGACAAAGAGACAAGTGATATTGAAACCCTCACTCACCTTGTGAAGAACTTGAAAACAGAAGTGTCTAAACTCAAACAACAAAAGACAGGCACTTATGTGAACATCCATCTTCCTAGGTAGAAACAAGGAATAATGTCATGAGGCAGCAATCGCCTCCTTACCCAAACTGCACAAATCTCTGTGTTCCTACTCGATCGATGCACAAATCCTTAATTATGTTCATTCAATGAAGTTCGGCACCCAGAGAATTCATGTTCGGACTGGAAGTGAATCACAAACTTGATACACAATCACATACTCGAATTGGGCAATAGTATGCATGAACAACTTGGAGATGCATATAATTATGAAGATGTTGCACCTAGTGAGCCATCAAGTTCTGGACATGTGGTTAACATGTGTCAGTGCTCACAAGTAGGATTGAAGACAAACACCAAGAAGTAGCCCCAAAAGAAGGATTCTCATTACAATCTCAAAAGTAAGGGGGCTCGCCCCATAGTTGGGGAAGTGAAAGAAAATATTATACTGCTGATGAGGAAGGTTGACCAACTAGTCGTCCCAAAGAATAAAATGCAAAGAAATCCTGGGAAGACAACAGAAAACAAGAGTACATCCATGAGTAATAAAATGCAAAATTCTCCGCTCGAAACACGATCACCAATCTTACCCTAGATGCCTCGGTGATTCTACCCCCTCTGGATTACAACATCATGGATGACATGAAGAAGACTTTTCAAACATTAGTTTGTTCAAGGTAGCTAAGATCGAGAGTCAGCAAGACATCCTTCTATGCACATTGGGATAGACAATAATGGACATCACAACCTCTACCAACAATGGAGAAAGCATAGCTCTTGGGTCACTTTCCATTGTGTTGAGCACACTCCAGATGGAAGAAGCTAACTCGGTTTTCCCTCCATTCTTTCTCTCATTTGAGATATTCAACTGCAACGTTCACAACTTCTTGGTTGATTCTGGCGTGGTAGCTAATGTCATGCGACTCTCCATGGCCAAGGAGATCAATGCACAATGGAGTAATACATCCACACAGGTCATCCAACTTGATCGAATGACTGTACCATCTATTGGTGAACTTCGAGATGTAATCATCCGACTATCTAGTGATAGCCGAGTTCACCAATGCATCAACATCATTGTTGTGGAAATACCGAAATCATATGGTCTATTACTTAGTAGAGACAACAAGTTGAATGGATACTTTGCTAGAGACTGGTCACACATGTGGCTTCCATATAAGGGCAAGAGTAATCAAATCTAGGTGATAACCAAGAGGTATATGAAGCACAATGTGATTCCCATTAATGGATAGAACAATCCGTTGGATTTTACAGAACTTGTGTTTGGCAACTGCATCTTGGAAACAATGCTAGGGTGTTATCCTACACGACCAGCTCCAACCCCACTAGACACATAGTTGGGTCTCCTTCCTTGCCTAACTGATGGTAATGAAGCATGTACAATACATTGTACCAACAATAATAATAGTAGTAGAAACAGTAGTATCAGTACAAGCGCGTCAAACAGTCTATTCATGGATGAGTTGTGGACCATGTATTATAAGATGGCTCAGGAGCCAGGTGCATCATTGTCGACCCAAACAATCGAAAGCACATGATGCTTGGAGTTTGAGTGCACAAACAATGTTGTTGAATACAAAGCACTCATGTTGGGATTGAAAAAATCCATTAGCCTCAACGTGGTCGCACTCAATATGGTAGGTGATTCAAAAATAATAGTATGGTAGGTACGTAACACCATTCACTATTTGTCACCTCGTCTCAAAAGTTACCAACTATAGGTATGTCTATTTATCTCTAACTTCCAAGCATTTAATATCATTGTTGGGCGCAAAACACATATTCCAGCCACCAACACCTTCGCCATCACAGCTGCTAGCATGTCACCACTTAGGGATAGTTGTATTGTTCAAATTTTTTATAAGCCTTCTATCTCTGATAACAAACTGAGCTATGCATTTTTGGTGATGGTCAACAGATACTACACTCCATGAACAACATTGATACTTTCAAGGACAAAACAACTGATGAAGATGAGCATGAGTAACCCTTGCAAACTGCAGCTAATGGAAGGAAAGGCAACCTCATTCCCAAGGGTGCAATTTCTCTCAACAGGCTCTATGAATTGCAGAACTGTTGTCAAGGATCAAGAAACAACAAAACCCATAGTTCCACCATGAGGAACAAATAGAGAAACCTGAAAACAAACCACAATCCAGAGTTAGTTAATCTTGGTATGTACTACACACCATAGCAGTGGCAAAACCTTGTCCTCTTGTTCAAATAACACCAGGATGTGTCCACATGGGCATATGATGACTTGAGTACATACGACATATGCAAATAATCCAACATCTGATTTCAAGCAAAGAAGGAGCCAGGCCATTGCAGAAAAAACTAGGTAAAACATGGGTTTCTATTACGAAGTTCGTCACCATACATGGGTTTCTATTTTAAGTTATGTATGTAAGAAATCTAGGGAAATCCACTTATGCATTGATTTGAGAAACATGAGCCATTCTCAGAATAAAAAGAACTATCCTGTGCCATCATTAGAGCCTATGTTGCACTCAGTATCTAAAGAAAGAATGTTTTACTCACCTAAAGGTCTTTTGGGATACCACCAAGTTCCGGTTGCAGAACTTTATAGTCTTATAATGGTTCACGAGAAGTTTGACTCACACATGTACCATCTGCAATCACTTGATGGGAATATTGAAAATCTTCCTATTAATGTCAAAGATCTCAAACATTACCTTCAGTATGCCGGGCCGCACCTCGCGCCATGTACATAGTCTATTTTCTGCTTGTTTTTATTTTTTTTCTTTACTTACTATTTTTATTTTGTTTGTTCCTTTTGCTTACTATTTTTGTTTACATTTTGTTTTGTTTTCTCGATACCTTACTATTTTTGTTTCCAGAAATAAGTGTTGCCAACTACTAAGTTATGGCTTTTGAATAAGTATGTGGTTGAAATCTGAGAGACTTGTTACACTGCAGCACTTAGCCAATCTTGTGTTTGTCTCCTCTATGCTTGGTTTTAACCTTCAGCTGATGATGTCTTGATGGAAAATACTAGCCATCCAAAAGAGGAAATTCGATCCAACCATGAACCTGTGTCCACACCAGGAAGCCCCATGCCTATACTAAGTCTTGTACTTTTTGTTTTCACGCTCATCCAACTAGTAGAAATGGAGAAGGGGAATATCTAAACGAGCAAACCTATGTCAGAGGTTTCACATGCTTCTCTGAAGGAACAACCTCTTATTCTCTCTATATGCTGGGATCCCCCTTTCATCCAAAAACAAATAATTGCCTATGAGCAGTCCTCTTAAAAAAATACAAAGGCAAAAGAAGAGAAAGGCTTCTTTCATAGAGAGGTGAAGCATGCAACTCCACTAGGGTACTGATAAGGCTCACTAATAGTGGAGCAATGCATGTCTTCCTCCGTGATTCCTTCGGGGTATTGTCTAGGCCTACTGGTAGTGGGGCAATACCAGCAATGAAAAACGTATACTCTAAAAAATCTTCAACTCGTGAGCCAAGCTACACTTCTCGATTTCAAAACACTATGATCAAGATGAAATTTGTGTTGTGTTCGATGGAGTTGGCAAATGGTGAACTATGCTTGTCCATGGGTCAAGTGGGGAAGCAAAAGTAACCTGCATAGTGATTCAATACCCCAAGAAAGACCAAGGCCTTGTCCTGTCAATGAACCAAAATAGAGAAGCTAGAGTTTTACAAGTGTGTCGCCAAGTGTTGTAGCAGCTGCAACACCCTCCAAACTTTTGGCCCACATCCAATTTCAGAGCCTCTTTCGAGAATCTTACTTGATTTTTGCTCACACTCAGGTTCACCCCGTGAGCTCGTATGAGTTTGCACACCTACCTTGCTTGATCGTTCAACAGACCAATGTTGCATGTTAATAACGATGTCTTGCTTGCGACCATGTTTTGGTCATACATAAGGTCTTCTCTCCATGTGTACGTCTTGTATTAACTATGTAAACACTCATCGCATTCACACATGGAGTTGTATGCATTGTCACACAAGCATTGTCACGATCTTCCAACGATCGATAACACACGTCGTGCTTGTCGCTCACACTATCGGTCAGTCATGTTGAGCATGTGTGTCTTGATGTTTTGGGATGTCTTATCATCAAGTCATGAGAGTGTGTGTTTGCAAGATCAGGTATGCACCATTTCACTCACTCACACAATTAGTCATTTTGTGGAAGTTTTGATGACTGGACCACCCTCTCATAGCCAAACCTTCATTCATTATCGACTATTGGGATGGGGTCCCCTGGGTTAGTCTTGGAACCCAAGGTTTGATGTAAATTTTGGTAAAAATATGTAAATTTTCTACAATTTGTGGACGCGGAGCACATGGAGAGTTAGAAGTCAAAAGGAGTTTAACATCTTGTCTATGTAAAGTCAAGCTAGTTTTGAGATCTAGCCATGGTCCGTGAACCATGGGATTATATGAACAAAAGCTATAAATAGGTGTGTCTTAGAGAGTCTAGGGCAATAATCAATAATTAGATAGGATGGATGTAATGGGTCAATATAAAATAGTGCAGAGAAGTGATTTGTAGAGGAGGAAAAGGCTTTGCCACTAATTGCATAGAGGCCTAGAGTAGAGTCTGTAGCTGAGTGCGTGGGCCTTTGCAGCTGAGTGTGCAGGGCAGTTTGAGTCTGTAACCTCATATTGAAGATTAATAAATAAGACTATTGAAGAAATTCATGTGTTTTATCTACTTACTGTTGTTATTTATGTTCACGATATATGCTATGATGAAATAATGTCATTGTGAAATATTGATGTGTGATTCTATTGGATAAGTCTTATTAACTGAACACAATGCATGTTAAGTAGTTACGCAAAGATTATAATACACTATGTTATGTTTATTAAGCACTTAAGTAGTTATGTGTCAACACAGGTCTAGGGTTAATTTATGGTGCACGTAAGTAGCTAATTGATCTGTTAAGGGTCCACAAAGACCTATCATAGACCTTTACGAAAGTTTGGGAGATGTTAAAAGGGAATTACAGTGCAAAGCCATAGGGGCTTATAAATTTGCTTGAATGCAGATCTAGGGCAATAAAAGACATCACACTAATCTCTGCATGCAGAAAATTGGTTCCAGAATCACCCCATACTACTTTGGGTGAGACTTCAACCTGCACTACGCAGGTTGATGGCGAAAGGGCTAGTAGTGTAAGGTTTTGTTTGGCACAACTAACTCTGAACCTAGGTTAGGACCCCCTAAGCCAACAAATGGTTCCATGGTGAGGACCATGATCTACATAAAGAGATGTGTGATGTCGCATCACTGGAATCTGAACAAGAAGGAAATTAAGAAGTGGTTGGATAGGAAGATCCACAAATTCGCGGCACAAGAAAACATAAATCTGCGCCTATCAAAAGAACAATGGTTGGATAGATATTTATACATAAAAATACACGAAAATTTCTTCTGCACCTTCCTGATCAAACTATACGAGTGGATAGATAAGTTGGCAAATGGCCAAGGAAGGTGGAGGCTTGACGATCCAATAGTGTGGACTCTGGAGCTACTGCAAAGGTTGGAAGCTTCTAAAGACAAGATCACACACACTGTTGACCACTGGCTCAATCGAATTATAGGAGGATTTTTTATAGAGTTCACATTGATACCTCAGTCAGTTACAATGAAGAAGAGTGACGCTTCTTCAAGGGACCACAAGGTAAGTATCTGATATCTTTGAATACCTGGATTAAGATGCTATTGTGTGAGAAATAGGTTATGTCGTTGTATTGATGTTTAGATCTACGTGAAGTGGACGGATCTTCAAAAATCGAGAGAAAGAAAGCCCTGAATATAACCCATTAATTGGACCTCCTTCGAGTGACGACAAGGGAATGACACAAGCCTCACCGTACAGTGTGGTCCAACTAATAATATAAGGTTTTCCATGGTACATCATCCATCTACTCTACCTCCACCTTCACCTCTACAACATACACCTTCTCCCACAATGTTGCCAACAACACTACCGTTCAACATGACGAACTCAATATAGCTGCTAATTTTCAAGGGTATAGGGAGCGAAGATACTGATCAGTTCTGGTTTGTTGCAAATGTTGTGTGGAGAATGCAGCATATCATTGATGAAAAAATAAAGAAGGTGCACTTAGTTACTACTCTGTAGGATCACACGGTGACATGGTATATTAAGTATTGTGTTGATCATCCTTTTGTAATGCTGGCAGATACTAAGGATGCTTTAAACAAGGAGTTTTGTAAGCCTAAGTTTGACTTTCAGGAAATTGTTGGATTTAAGGAAATCATGATGAGGGCTGGTGAGATGCCTTGGGAGTTAGATGAAAGGTTGAAATGCATGATTCATGAAGCTAATATGTAGCTCACGGACGGTCAGCACCGTGAGTCGTTTATATCCTTGTTTCTGCCTCACCAGAGGATTCTTTGTCACAACATAAGATAGGAACTCAGGTGGAAGCCTTGGAAATCGTGATTAGATTGCAGGAGACACCTATTGAGGACACGACTTTGGGAGTCCAGCAGATTCACTCGCAGTTGCAAAATCCTTGCTTGGAATTGTAGAGATTGAAAAAAGAGAAGGATGCTAGGCCAGAGGTGTGTGAGGAAGTCTAGTGCCTTAAGTGTAAGAGCTAGGAGCATGATAAAGACCATTACCTTATCTTCACAAATTATATTATAGGAGGGGGACCGATTCCCCTAAGGTAGGAAGCTCTAGTAGGTCTGAGTGCACGGCCCGTGCTATGGTGCGCTATTTGTCAGGTGGTTGGAAAACATGTAATAGATAATTTTCATTTTCTACAAAAGTTTGTTCGTACATCACAACAATTGTTCTACAATTTTTGCAATTCGGTGGGCCATGACGAGCACCACTCTCATAGCTACGAGTTGATGATGGAAAGGACGCCTACCTATCGAATGAAAGCAAAATGTTAGCCTCCAGATCAAGGCTCTGGAGGAGCGCGCGGAGGATATCATGGGCGAGGACGAGCCCAAGGAGGAGGAGGACCTGGTCAAGGTCACAATTTGGTTATTTTATATAAATGTGGGACACCAGGGAACTACACGTGGGAGTGTCAGAGTCAGACACACACATCCTTCCAATACTGTAGCCTGTTTGACCACACTATAGAAGAATTCCCTGTGTTGATCACTAAGATGTAGGAGACGAAGGCAGAGCCTCAACAACCTACATAGTACTTACAAATGATGAGAGGTAATCCCCAATAGGAAGATCCAAATGTGAATATCATGCTAAGAAGTGGAGTAACAACTGGGGATGATAAGGGAAAATACCTTGAAGAATATGGATACTTTCGCAAGGCTCGAGAGAAAGAAATTGGTTTTGATCTGGTGTGCATGAAGGAAACATTTATGGAAGCCAAGAAAAGCTTCACTGAGGCATTTACTTTAGGAAGGCATAAAAAAGTACCAGAAACTAGTGCACCTACAAAGGTTGACCCCCCTGTCCTTACCATGTTCCTGGAAACTCGCATGAAACTTCTACATGATAGCAAGGCTGTGAAAGGTCTGTAGGAGTTGATAAACAAATGTGCTGGCAAAGAAAACGCTCCTGATGGACATCGCGTAGTACAAAAAAACTGGAAAGCATAAGGAAAGAAAAGGGAGCGAGATGAGGTGCACCATGCAGATAGGAGATTATGAGATGGTGCATTTTATTATGGATTTGGGTTCTAACACAAATGTTTTTCTTAAATAGACATGGGAAAGAATAGGGAGTCCTACACTATAGTGGTATCCGATCTAGTTGGGGATAGTGAACCAACAAAAAACCATCCCTATGGGACGACTACATGGGGTTACTATAGATATAGAAGGCACGAGCATACTCACTGATTTTGAAATAATAGAAATTGTGGATGACAACAATCCATACCCTACGATTTTGAGAATTGACTGGGCCATTGATATGAATGGAGTCATCAACTTGAAGAAAGGAAAATTTTCATTTGAGAGGAAATTGCTTCGGGTTGTAGTATCGTTGGACCCTGCGGAAGGAGTGTGCTATACTGAGCCGATTTGTGACTATGAAGAAAGTGATGATAACTTGGATCATATTTACAAAACAACTGCGCAAGATCAAAACCAAATTAATCCAATAGCTAATGTATGGATTGCATGGGACCGAGAAAGTTTCCATACCTCAGCTTCAGATGAAGAATTGGAGCATTGGTAGAATATGCTACATGAAGTATCTATGCTGCGCTGCAACATGATGACTAAATCATTGCATTGTGTGCCATTGGAGGTAAGAAATTTACCCTAATATAATGGTTTAACTAATGTAGATAAGTTTTTGGATGCCGTTGAAGGAGAAGTCCTTGAGGATAATCTCTTCCAAGCAGTAGATTTGGCATTACGGATTACATGCGCATGAAGGTGGGGTACGCACAAAGACAACTTTGATGAATGGCGAGATTACAGGAGGATGATGAGTTTGCAATTTGGTCACCCTAAAATTCGACTAACTAAGAAGTATGATGGGAGAAATGATCCGTGTGATCATTTAGAGAAGTGGACTAAAATTTATGGAATGGAGCCGTAGCTGGAGTGGGTGCACTTATTCTGTCATACTTTGGATACAATCCCTATGAATTGGTACCTAGAAATGGAGCTTTGCCATGGCACCATGGAGTGGGATACATCAAGGGAGGGATTGTTAATGACCTTTTATTTTGAAGATGGGCTCGAATGCATTGATGAAGCTCTACAAGTGGTTAAGGCAGCTATCTTTAGGATTCCACAAGACCCTTTGGCATTGGTTCATCCAGAATGGAGCACCCAGTTGCACCATGCAATGGAATTTTATAACGTGACCACTGAAGAGGAGGATGAGGATCCAAGAAATATTGATATTTTAGAGGTAGAATGTCATTGTGAAGTTAAGAGATCAATAACTAGAGAACCCATACATTACCACGCCACTAAAAACCAAGCAAGTAAACATTCATACTGAGGCAGAGCTGAAATTTGCGAAGATCGCGGACGTTTGGGATGATGCCACAGTGGATAAAGTTTCCGAGTTACTTCGCAAGGATGAAGATATTTTTCTTACTAAGTTTCCAGATTGAAAAGGCATCATAGTTGACTTGGGTGTGATGAAAATCACTCTAAAACTAGACTCGAATCCTATTAAGCTGAGGTTGTATCGCCTTAATCCCAAATATAAGGAAAGGGTCTGCTTGGATTTGGATAAGATGCTTGAGGCAAACATTATCAAACTTGTGGTGGGATCTGATTGGGTGAGCCCAATGGTGGTTCAAGAGAAGAAATAGAAAGGAGAAATAAGGATTTGCATAGATCTACAGAAACTTGATGATGCATACGTCCATGATCCTTTTCCGAAACCATTTACTGATGAGGTATTAGATAATGTTGGAGAGAAGGAGGCCTATTCATTCACTGATGTATTTTCAGGGTACCATCAGATCAAGATTGCACCTGAGAATAGGAGAAAAACAACCTCATGACCAAATGGGGTTGTTTTCAATATACCGTTATGTCGTTTGGACTCAAGAATGTGTCCGTGATATTCTCTCACGTAGTTATAACAACATTTATGGAGTTCATCCATAAGTTCTTGGAGGTGTAGTTTGATGACTAGACGGTGTTTGGCTTAGTGAAGAGCAATGTAGCAAGTCTACATCTGATGCTGGATATGTGCCACAGATACAAGATCGCATTGAACCTGAAGAAGTTTCTATTTTGTGTCCTCTTTGTGATCTTGCCAGGTCATGCAAGCGAGGGATGATGGTGGACCTTGCCAAGATCGTGGTAATCGTAAATTTGGGGGCCTCAAGAAGTTTCAAACAATTGCGTGCAACGATTGGGCATACTGGACATTACAGGAAATTCATCAAGGCTTATGCTCAGATTACCACACCCATGGAGAAAATGATAAAGAAGGATGCTACATTTTGTTGGGATGAAGAATGTCAGCTCAATTTGGATGTATTGAAGGAGAAGATGGTCACTGTGCCGATTTTCGTTTTCCTGGATTGGAAAAACTAATTTCATGTACATGTCGATGCCTCATGCATTGCGTTCAGAGTAGTGCAAGCACATGCTAGTGTAGGAGAGATGGACCACCCTATAGCCTTCACGAGAAGGAAATCATCAAAGATTGAGAAGAACTACTCAACGAAAGAGTGCGAAGGATTGGCTATGATGTAGGAACTTAAAAATTCATGCACTACTCGTTCGGAGGACATTTCAAAATGTACATAGATCATTCTGCCTAGAAATATCTGGTCAATAAGCCTATGTTGGGGGGAATATATGCCGATGGTTGTTGATATTCTAGGAGTATGATTTTGAAGTGATTCTGAAGCCAAGTAGGTTGAATGCAACGCCCGGCCATCTATCGCGGATTGAGACAGGAGAGGAGCCTACTAATTGGAGGAAGGGTTGCTGATGCATAGCTCTTCATGATGCACATAGCAAATAATAACTTTATAGGTATTATCCACTTTTTGACTATAGGAACGACACCAAAAGGATACACCAGTTAGCAAAAGGAGTTAGTAGTGCGCGCGACAGATTTCTTCGTAATTGTAGGCCATTTGTATAAGATGGGTGAAAAAAAGATATTGTGATGTTATGTGCTAGATTTTGAACAAAATAGAATCCTCACTGAAGCTCATGGAGGGGTTGCAGGAGGACATTATGTAGGAAAAGTGACAACAAAGAAGATTTTGCACGCAAGGTTGTGGTGGCCTACACTATATAAAGATTATAAAGCATATTTTAGGGCATGTGATGCATGTTAACGAATGGGTAGACCATCACAGAGGGACGATTTTCCACTGAATCCTCAAGTATCATTGCAGCCATTTGAAAAATGGGCAATTGATTTCATTGGACCAATTCAACCCCCAGGAAAGAAGACAGGTGCACAGTATATCATCACTGGGACAAAGTATCTAACCAGATGGGTGGAGGCACAATTGGTGAATTATTGTATAGGGGATACAATAGCGAAGTTCTTATTTGATTATGTGTTAACTAGACTTGGCTGCCCAAACATTTTGATAAGCGATCAGGGTACACACTTCCTCAATGAAATAATCAGCGCACTGACTAAAGAGTTCGAGGTTTATCATAAGAAGAGAACACCATATCAGTCTCATCCTAATGGGATAGTTGAGGTATTTAATAAGATCTTGGAGAACATGTTGATGAAGATTTGTAATGCACAATGGAATGATTGGGATGGGTGTGCGTACCTACGGTGCTATGGGCATATAGGACTAGTAAAAGGTTGATAGGTCAGACACCTTTTCAATTGGTCTATGGATTAGAAGCTTTGATGCCCATGGAATATATCATGCCTACTTTACGCATAGTAACTTTCATAGGTATAGCAGATCGTGAAGCCTTGGAAGAATGGCTCATGCAATTGATGGAGCTTGAAGAAGATAGATTCTTGGTTGGATTACATTAGCAAGTACAGAAGGAGCATGAAAAAGCATGACACAATCGATACATCAAGTTGCACACATTCAAGGTAACTGATTTAGTATTGTTGTATGATAGAAAGTTCACTAAGTTTCCACAGAAATTTCAGATGCACTGGTTGGGACAATATGTTATTAAAGAGATTACAGATGGAGGCACAATACAACTTGCGAAGCTAAATGGAAGTCAATTGAAGCCATATACAGGAGATTCGGCTCAATGACTATATGTCGGCAGGATAGTCTTAGTGCTCCAGGAAGCTACAAGGGAGCGTGCGACTATGACCTCTACTTCCTGGGTTGGAGGACTATGCGATAAGTGGGCTGCATCGAAAATGTTGACGTCACAAGCTAGGACTTGACACAAAAGGAGCTGCACTCTGAAGGAAGGTACCATGCAAAAAAATAGGAAAGTGACTGTTGGAGTCACTATTCATGACTTGGCATCCAAGAGACAATTAGAGGAGTGGGTTGTTGGAATTTAAGGCCAAAATCCTTAAATATTTGCCACCAAAACTTCATTAATGATCGAATTTTGGGGGGAACAGTTGGATTTGAATTCAAAAAACCCTATAAATTACATGTGTCAGTCTAACAGAGAACACTTTGCACACTTAGAGTTTTTGAGCCGATTTGCCTGTTTCTTATGAGACACTCATTCTTTGAGGATTTGGTCGTGAGCCTTGCATTTGCCAATTTACGAGAGTTAAACAAGAAATTTATCCTTGAAACCATGTTAGGTCTGAGCCCTGCTGAGATTATTAACACTAGGGGAGATATTGCCTCAGAAGGAGATGCTCCAGAGGTGGTGAGCATGGAGGTTCTGACTCTTGTGCCTATGGTGCTGAGGTTGCCTAGGCCAAAGCCTACACCTATTAGAGAAACATAAAAGATGAAAAAGGATAACCAGAAGAAGCCAGTGCCGGTGTGTGAGTCACCCAGGAAACATTCTGCAACTCAAAAGAAAAAGAAGCACAAGTAGCCCAAGGGTTGTCGATTTGGAGGCTGAGGAAGGATAGGACACCAAATACATAGATGTTGAGGAAGTGGATCCCTTCACCAAGTTACATGATCACATACCTCCACGAAAAGGGAAGACAAAGCTCACCAAGGACTTGGATTTTGATGGACTGCCCCTCATGCGGATCCCCCTAATGAAGATGGAGGATTGGAACCTGGCGGACCATGAGAGGTTCCTGTACCTAGCAACCACAAATTACATGAAGCGTGTTTACTACCGGGATTCAGGTGTCACCGAGTTGGATACGGTGGAATGGATTCATAGAGTGGAATATTCCAGGCTATTGAACTTGTTATGGGTGCCCCACTATCACCGCATTATGATTAGTACCACTTGTGTGTGGTAGTTACTTACTCTCATGCATGATGGGTGCTTATGGCTAGGACCGCCTATACCAATCATGGACATGCTCATCCATAGGATCACGCAATTTCCACGTGAAGCCCTGAATCAGGCCAAGGAGTTTAGCAGAAAGGCAGGAGAAAAATATTTGGCGGATAGAATGAAAAAGGAGTTTGAGCTTGTGAAAAAGCCACGCAGTTATTTCTACAGAAATCCTCACAATAAAAGTCATGAGAAAGTGCCATGCAGATGAGGTTCAGGTGCCTGTGGTATCCTTAGCTGCACAATGCACGAAGGGCATGCAGTTTAATGGGTCAAGGTATCTATGCAGTGAATTCCTCATAAATTTATGTGAGGTCTAGGATGAGAGCAAGCCCTTCCACCATGTGTGGTTGCTGCTCTCCATCGCAGTGGTTACATGGGAGCTATCGAAGGATAGCCAGTTTCCTCCATTGAAGGAAGGATTGCCAGAAGCCACAGAGTTCATTTCCCTCTTAGCCACGAAGGACCCCATGCGTGTCACAGAAACAAATATCTTTTGGGTCTTGATGGAAATGAGTTTCCGCGTGGCCGTCAATCAATGGTCAAGGTTGTCCCCGACCTTTAATGAGTAGTTGTTTCCATATGCTGTGTTCAAAGAATACTTCCACCACGTCTACATTCAGGTGCACAAAGACCAGCAATAGAAATGGTACGATTTAACATGCTTGGTCATGGATCATGACATTAAGAAGGTGATCAAGCACTGGTTAGTAGAATGGCATGCCCCATCAGACTTGGATGCAACAACTAGTAAGGGCACTGGAAGCTCAGTTGAGAAGAAGATGAAGGATGCAACAAAGCAAGTTGTACAAAAATTAGCCCCACAGCGGAAAAAGGAAGCCATAGAAAACACTCGATGGAGAAGAAGCGCGCTGCAAAGGAGCAGGCCAAGCAAGAGCAACGCGAATCATAGAAAAGCGGTAAGTCCCCTTCGTCTGCCAGAGAGGAGGAATAACAATTTGAGTAGGGCGGTAGAGGAGATGAGGGGAATAGCACTCCATTTCAGCTGAGGAACATAGATAAGAGTAGAAGGAGGGTTCTCGCAAAAAGCAGAAGTTGGAGAAAATATAGGTGGATCCCATGACCTTGATAGAGGGCAATCTCGATGAGATAAATGACAAAGTCAAGGATACTACAACTGAGTTGTTGCAACAGTTCGCACAACAGTACATGCAGACAGTAGGAAGTGTCCAGATGGATTTGCGTGAGCTACAAATCCAAACTAGTAGCACACAGGTGGGCACAGGTCAAGTGAGTGCACACAAATGAGCCTGGCATTGAGGACAAGTTAGGCTACTGAACTAGTAAGGACATTGGACCTTTGCATAGTTACCCTACCAGAAGGGTCTCTGCGAGCAGAATCATCCAATGACTGAGTTATTTTTAACACCTGTAAGGACGTCACACTAAACATAGTAGTGCTCCCCAACGAATTTCTTCATGCATTACAGGCAAGAGTAACAAAGGAATTGAGAGCTCAAGAGGAGCATGCTCTTAGTTTAATTAGTGAGTACTAGGTGAACAATGAAAAAATGTTCACCAAGAATACATAGGCCTTAAAGGAGAGAGATAATATCCAAGCACAAAGTTCCAAGCTAGCGGTTGCAGTAGTAGAAGCGTGCAGAATAGTTTCAGAGTTGCACATACCCGAGGACGCACAACTAGAGGCCAAGATCTGAAATTTAGCTACAGGTGTTTGCAAGGCAAGGGCAAAGGTTGGGAGAGTTCAATTTGAACTCAGTATTAAAATTATAGAGCTGCAACTCAAATCATAGCCTTTAACTCTGCCCGACGTCGGGGAGAAGCACAAAGCTGCTATAAAAGAAGGAATGACCACTTTGGATGCCACAATCACTAACTTCTTGGCCTTATTTGAACAAGTGATGGAATTAGTAACAACTCTATGGGAAGACCCAACCCTATAGATGCAACACAGAAGTTTGTGACCTGCAGAAGTAGTATGATGAGGTCTGGGAAACGACATGCTCAATTGCTCCAGCACAGCGCCTGAACAAGTTGCAGGATGGGAAGTAGCTCCGCACACAGGTAGAAGCAACCCAACAGAAGGAGGTTGTGCTTAAGGCCCGATTGGGGCCTTAGTTACATGAAGCTTACCAAGTAACAACCAACATTTAGGAGAAGATGATGGACTTGCAACAAACACATCAAAAGATCAAGATGGTCGTGGAAGGTCTAGCTACAGAGTAGCTCATCAAAGAGGTTAAGCAGGTAGCCACACAGAGCACTGCCAAAGTTGTAGTTGTACATGTGGAGTTGGGGGATCTTTGCAGCAAGATCACGTGCCAGCTGAATGACTCGAGGGTGAGTCACGACCTTTGTGTTTGGGGCCTCCTGGGATGGGGTCCACTTGGTCAGTGTTGGGGTTAAAACTCCAAGTTCTAATGTAAATTTTGGTAAAAAGAGGTAAATTCTCCACAATTTGTGGATGCGGAGCGCATAGAGAGGAATTCAAAAGGGTTTTAGCCTCTTGTCTATGTAAAGTCAAGTCGGTTTTGAGAGGTACTCATGATCTATGGACCATGGGATTGTATGAAGAAAAGATATAAATAGGTGTGTCTTAGAGAGTCTAAGGCAGTAATCAATAATTAGATAAGATGGATGTAATGGCTCAATAGAAGATAGCATAGAGAAGTGAGTCATAGAGGAGGAAAAGGCTTTGTAGCTGATTGCACAGAGGCCTAGAGTAGAGTCCATAGCTGAGTGTGTGGGCTGCTACAGCTGAGTGTGTAGGTAAGTTTGAGTCTGTAATCTCATATTGAAGATTAATAAAGAAGACCGTTGAAGAAATTCATGTGTTTTATCTGCTTACTGTTGTTATTTATGTTTACGATATATGTTGTGATGAAATAGTGTCGTTATGAAATATTGATGTGTTGATGTGAGATTCTATTGGATAAGTCTAATTAATTGAACATAATGCATGTTAAGTAGTTATGCAAATATTATAATATGCTCTATTATGTTTATTAAGCACTTAAGTATATTCGTGCGAACACAAATCTAGGGTTAATTTATGGTGCATGTAAGTAGTTGATTAATCTATTAAGGGTCTGCAAAGACCTATCATAAACCTTCCCAAAGGTTTAGGAGTTTTTAAAAGGGAATTACAGTGTGGAGCCATAGGGGCTTATAAATCTGCACGAAGGAAGATCTAGGGAAATAAAAGACATCACACCGATCTCTGGATGCAGAAACGTGGTTCCAACATCCCCCCATACTACTTTAGGAGAGAGTTCAACCTATGCTACATGCGTTGATGCTGAAAGGCTAGTATTACAAGGCTTTGTTTGGCACAACTAACTCTAAACCTTGGTCAGGACCCCCTAATTCAACATCGACTTGACTG
Source organism: Pinus taeda (assembly GCA_000404065.3). Classification (NCBI taxonomy): domain Eukaryota; kingdom Viridiplantae; phylum Streptophyta; class Pinopsida; order Pinales; family Pinaceae; genus Pinus; species Pinus taeda. Next base: position 419,945 of record APFE030029388.1, read on the forward strand.
GCTCCTACCAAAAATAGCATAGAGGTTGCTGACCATGCCCATTCCATTGAATAAGGAAATTGTGTAGATAGGCTGGACAGGCACCGAGTGTTCATCACTATCTCCCCCCGAAAATTGTGTAGATTTCCCAATCAGTCACGTGCTAGCTGGCCAAACTTTCCCTCAAAAAACTGTGCAGTTTTCCCGAGCAAGCCCTCTACTTCCCAGTAGCTTGCTCAGCTCAGAAACTGTGCAGAGGTGGTCAATAGGCCAACCTCCCAGCATTTGCATAGTTTTTCCTACCAGTGAACTACTACTCGTTGTCGGTCCCTTCTAAGAATTGTGCAATTCCTTTGACCAGTGTCCCGCTCCCATCAAAAACTGTGCTGAGCCTGCCTGTCAGTTACTTTGCAGCCCGACACTTCTCCTCTCAAAAATTACGCAGTTCTTGTATGACCAGCCTCCTAGTAGCCCAAATTTCTCCTCCTGAAATTTGAGCAGATTTGTCCTCCAGCCGAGCCAGACCCTGCCAACTGTCACTGCCAGACCAACATGCCTCACTACATCTCCTAATGAATCCTATGCAGTTCTCACCAACAGTGCCCAAAACCCACATTCCAGCTAACCTTGTCTTCTCTCCCAATCACTTGTAGCCAAAATGACCATGCATCATGGTAGACTAGGAGATTTATGAATTTGATGTCATCTCATCATGAGTGACTACAAATACAGATACATGCACAAACATGACAAAGAGATAGATGGGATGGAAAAGGAGAGAACATCCAAGAGCACTTGGTCTTGAACAAACAAATGTAATGTAACATGGAATTCCAAGAGACCCACTTGTCATATCAAGAGTCATGTAAAGTTAAGAGGTCATAGAATTCTAAGAGTCATGAGGGAATTTGAACAACCACAAGTATCAGTTTCACCCTTGGCTATAAATACCCCCTCATTTATACATGCAAAGAAATTTTCAACTTGGCTCCTCCCACATAGCCTTGCGAGTCTATAATATTTTCTTTGAGAAGCGAGCATTGGCTCTAATTCCCTACGTATGGGATTAGTGATGTATGGTGTACCAATGTGTCTTGGAACTTTTGCTTAATTCATAAGCTTGATAATAGGCCAACACGTTTTCACACATGTATTATTTGTTAAAAGAGTTGAAATGTTTTGGTTTCTTTAATACATATGCTTATGAAAATGTGTTGTATAAGTTGTTAATATTTTCCTGCCCACGTGGGCTGCCTCACTGGACATCAGACTGAACCTTTCTATAAAATTGTTATAATGACTGTCACACTCGCGTGGACTACTTCGTTGGAAGCGATGAATGTCCTGTTGTGTTTTGTTTCTATGACAGAGTTGGGACTTCTCCCTTTCGACTGTAGAGCCACTTACACCCCCTCTCTTTGTAGTGAAAGAACCTTGACACAACACTAGCACTCACTAGGCACACAAACCTCGTTGTTCGAAGACAGTTAGACCACTCTCATGTGCTAACAAGAAAGAGTTAAGGCATATATTTAAATAATGGCAATTGGGCCATCATACTGGATTGGACTCCCACACCAAACTGTGTGAGGAGTAGTTGGGACTTCACACCGGGGTGATACCCTAAATGTTGGGGGTCCAGCGCTGTCAACAGTTCCCAATGGTCACTTCATGTTGTCTTTTCAAGACTCTACATATGTCTACATCATCCACACTAACTTATTCAAACAAAAGAAACACACTGAAAATATATTTCATTTCCATTACATATTTTTACAAAAATATTTCTAATAGTATATACTCACTTATTTTTAAATTACCTTGTAAGTTTTAAACTTTGACCAATATGAATGACAAATTAAAATAAGAAAATCAATCACAATATTACTAACATCAAACCAATCTTATTTTAAAGAATAAAATAAATAAAAAACATTAAGAAAAGATAAATTAATTAATCCACGAAATATGTTGAAGGCTTACATCACACACCACTACTAATCTATGTGCATTATGGTTTTATTTTTCATATAAAAACACCCAAAATTTAAAATATGATGACAAACAATGCAAGCATAATTAAATGTGCTCAAAATTTAGGAATACAAATATTGAATCAATTTTGATTAATGGGTAAACTAGAAATTTCACCAAATGTTGCAAAAAAATTGTCGTAAGGCACAAATTCGAGAAGAATTTTTCCATATAAAACATCATTGAAAGTAAGAATTAATTTATTAAACAAAATGTCATTCAGATTTACTAGATAAAGAGAAATCACTTAAATTATGCAAAATTGACAGGTTCTTGATAGATTCTATAACATTTCCAACATAAATTACCTCTTAATCTTCAAAGATGGTGTTTTAAGTTCCAATCTCTATCCATTTTTCGTTATGACCATGCCATTAGTGAAAAGTAATACTTCTTATAACTAACTAACTATTATTTTATATTAATAACCTTTTCACAATCTATCTCCCTCCCAATGATTTTAATAACATTATTATAATTCTTTTCTTCTTTTTACTGTTATCCCTAACACATGATAGAAATAACTAGAGATTTTTTCCCAAAGTGGAGAGTGATTCACCATAAATATGTAACATATTATTGTAAACAGTAACAATGCAACCATTTTCATGTGGATGTTTTTTGGATGTGATGTTCCCACCATGGGGGTTTTGTTTCAACCTTCATTCTCTTTTTTTCAATGAAATTCATTCCACTATCCTTTTTCCCAATAGAAACTTGTTTGTAATGGAACCCCTCTAACTGGCCATCCAATCCTTCCCAATCCAACCTATATACTAGATATATACAAACTGAGCTGAAATAAAACTTAGAGAGAATCCATGTCACTAGAATGTTACATGACTATATTTCAGGCTTGCTTACTTCGTCTAAACATCCTTTTTATTATTAGTAATTTGATGTTGTTCATTTTCATTCTGACTTAATACCTACACATGCTTGGGGTGCAGCTCGTAACCACACTGAGCACATGGATAAGCCCGTAAACAACAGGCTAAAAATTCCAGACCTGTAATTATTCAAGACCTCCAAACATACTTTTGATGGCTCAAGGGGAACAACAAACCAGTCCGGGCAAAATCCCCAATGCCCTCTCAAAGACTTCACATCATGGCATTAATCAATATAGTCTTCCTGCCCATATCTCTTGAGAGTATTAATAACTTCTTGGTCCCTGTTAGCTGCAATGTACACAAAGCTTATTTCCTTTCCATTCCTCTTGAGTTCATCATATGTCTCAAAGATCACAAGTATCACATGATGTAGAGGAACAATCATCTAGTTAGAGCCCATGAGAAGGCCTGTTAGTTTCCCATCCAAAACACTAGATTCTACACAAGATTTCGTTGCAGTTAGCAGATATAAGTCCTTGTTATTTATTGGAAGTTGTGGTTTGTCTTCAATGGAATTGGTATTGCTTATCTCTTGTGCCACTAAACCAATCTCCCCAGTCCTCTCCACAATCCCCTATCTCCATATATATATGGATTGGTCGGTTTTCCTTATATTTCCAACCTTCAAATTATTTAAAGAACTAATATTCCCTCCTGCTCGTCTCCATAGCCCTGTATAGATTGTGGGTTTTCCTCTATTTGTCTAGACTTCAAATTATTTAAACCCTTCTAAGCTACAAGGGGCCTATTTGTGCTTTTTAGTTCTGCCAGTCACCAGTGATCAAATATTCTGTTACAAGGTTTTTGTTATGGTCTGAAAGTCAAATTTTTATCATTTCATTAGGTTTTCAAAATCAAAATTTGGTCACTACCTAGTGTGTCTAGGTCTATTGTTGCTCCTTTCAGTATTTTCATGTTCTGGTCAATGCCATCACTCAGTTTGATGTGCCATCACTGAAAGTTCATCATCATCATCTCAGTCATATCATCATGGTTCTCATTCAACTCAGTGTCACCATTAGGTCATTACGGTCAAATTCATCAAAATTTGTCATCTCATTCATAAATCCTGACAATGGCTATGTTTTCATTCCAAGGCTATAAACCTATCTGTAGTGATTTATTCCATTATATTCACATTGTATTTCATAAAAATATAGGTTCATGGCTTACCATAAAGCTCAATAATCTCTTAGCTCTCTTAATTGTGATTGCAATGCTTCATTTCCCTCTCCTATGGTTTTGAAAACAGTCTTCAAAGATTTTATGATTTACATGTTGAGATGTTGTTAAAACTTGTATCCTACTATTCATACACCTTCATCTTCCCTAATCATACCTTCCTAAATACCCTCCATCAAACCCATCCTCAAATTCAATCATTTTCACCTAAACCCTAGACAGAGCACACCTTCTAAACCACATGACTGTGTTTTTCTTGTTTGGAACCCTTCCACTCACCCAAATTCTAAATTTCCACTTTCCCTAGCTCCCTAACCTCCCTCACTATCCCTCAAAATTTCATAGAAATTTTCCATTTCCCTACCCCCCTCATTTCCCTAAACTTACAACGATAAAAAATCCCCTGTTTTCCCAAAACTAAACCCTAATTATTCCTCCTAGTGAGCTAGTGTTTCACCTTGGAAGTAGAGGCCACACACATTGAAAAGAAGAAGTACAATAATGGAGGACATGGTTGAAGAGTTTATCCATCTAGCATCAGTGCCTCACAAACTCATCAAGGGGTCATTTGTGACTCACATGGACAATATTGCTTCAAAGCATGTGTGTGACCAAATGGAGATGAAATTGAAAAAAGTGGAAGAGGCTTTTGTCAATAATATACCAGGGGAAACAAACCTCCTTCAAGTTTTACACAGGTTATATAGATTGGGAGATATGAAACTTTCTTGGAGTCTTATGTTAGAAAATAAAAAAATTTGAAGTTAATTTCTTGTTTTATCCATGATGTTGTGGCACGGATTCTGAGAAACTGAAAATGCATTTTTGGAAAATGTGAGAGGTATTTCTTCAAAACATCCTTATCAACAACAACCTCTCTCCATTTGCCAAAAATATTTGTGGTTCGATATATATCTCTCCATCTTTGAGGCTTATTTTCGCAGAGAAACCTAGAATTTTGACCTAGCTAGAAGTGCAACACCTTGACACTACACTTTCTCTACAAACCTCCAAATGGAAAAAATGTTGTATGTATGGATAGGTAATCACCTATACTTATCATATAACTATTTTTTTAATCTTTTTGAAATATAAATTGCGATAAAAAACCAAAAAAAGGTCAAAATTTCACTTTCTACCACTATTCTGAAGGAGGCACTGCGCTTATATAGACACCTTGGGAGAATCAATTTTTGAAGGCCTTCTCATGGGTAATTTTCAAAATTCAAGTTGTTCTAGAAACTAGACAAGCAATTATAGTTTAATGTTCTCTCTTATTTAAAATTTGACTTCAGAAAGCCTTCCAAAATCCTTTTGCAACATGGCGCTGCATTTATGACTGAGTGCGCTGGGCTTATGGCTAAATGTGTTGTGCTTATACCTATAGCAGTATTTCTCAGATTATTTTCACTAGATCTTAGTTTTGTGATGTCATTTTGATATTTAAAGTATTTTTCATGTAATTATGGAATAAATTAGCATGATAGGTTTTTTTGTGCTTAATTAGGCCTCATAAATGAAACAAAACTCAAATCAAAGTCTAAGAGAAGAGTTTGTTTTTGACCTTCTCACTCTCTCTTATTGGTTGAGAGATTCTTGGGAATTGTTCCACCACTTAGGGATTCGACCCCTAAAGGTGGGGAAGTGGTTTATTCTAGTCCATATGTATCATTTATCATTGAGATAGTGGTTGGACTTCAGAGGAGAGGACTTATATCTTATGCTTTCATACAATTAATCAAGGAGCAGTTCCAACTATTTTTCAGGAATACTTGTGCAGAGAGTTTGTGGTGTTATTTTCCTTCTATAACAGTTTCTTATGAATGAATTCATCTCCCTTAACATGTTTTTCTTTCCTCAATGAGTTTCCTTACAGTTATATAGGAAAAATTCTTTAGATTCAAAGCTCTGTTTATGTTGAAAATCATGTTTGTGTATTTCTTCTTCTATATTAATGAATTCATGGTAATATATGCTCATTATGATTTCTTAAGCCTTCAGACCCTACACTACATTGACAAAAATCTTAAATCCATCACAATTTTTTTTTATCTCGCTCCTCTTTATGCCTGCTACTGCAAACCTTTGAGACCTTAACCTAATTTCTCTTTCTCATATCTAATCCAGCAACCTAAAAACCCTAAATTTCCATAAACACAAATGTAAACTATTATATCTAGCCTAAAATCCATTTCTCTTCCACTCATTGAATGAGAAATTCTTACAAATATCCCTCTCTGGTTTAGCAAGGTTAGCTACTAAACTGCAAGTGGTTTCAGGTTACCTCTTTCGATATCCTTCTTAACCTAGGACATTGTATAGGATAACATTTTGGCATTGTTGCCAGGGAAGGAGTGATATATCTTCCCTTGGAAAGAATGACAAATATTAGATCTGATTGTTGATGGTGAACAATGATCTGACAGAAGAAAGTTTGTACATCTTCACATGGCGACTCCAGTGTCGAAGAATCCAAAGGTTCAGAATTTTCACGGTGACTCCATAATTTGTTAAAAAAAAAATGGTAGTTTGAAGAACTTCTTGGTGACTCAACTATTTTCAAGATGGTTTCAACTACTAGAAGGTATTCTCCTATGAATTGAGCTCATATTATAGGTTTACCAAACCACATGCCTTGTGTATATTGGTAGACTTATTTATCGAAGTTGAAAAACGAGAAAGGAGAGCATGCTGCTTGTCACGTGGTCAAATTTCACATGCATGTACATAGGCTATAGATTCAATTTCCTAAAGATTGTCTGATGAAGCTCTTCATGGCTACCTTGGAGGAACAAGAAGGATCATGGTATGAAGTTTTTCCACCTAGTTGTATTTATTCACTTGCTGATTTTCATATAATGTTTTATGAAAATTTTAAAGAAGAACATCCATCTTCACTGCTGGTAAAATATTGTTGCAAGCATTTTCAAGGTTTTATTCATTATTTGGAAAGTGTTTATGGTGATGGAGAGTTCATGGATGAAGAGATCTTGGAGGCTTTATATGAGAACCCTTTCCATCACCAACAAGAAAAGGTGTTTCCTCCCTTGGATGAAAATGAAACTGAGCAGGACTCCAATGATGACATTAAAAAGGTTGTAGTCATTTCAGAAGAACAAGAGAATGTTCAACCCTGTTTTAATGAAGAAATGATGCTTGTGAATGGTAGTCATGTTCCATCCTACGAGTTTGATGAATCTTTGCCGCAGATTTGTCAGTCTTTTAATGAAAAGTATGAAGATAGTCATTCATTTGTTGTTTCAGATTACTCTTTCTCTAGTATTTTATTTCAAGATTAGGTTTGTGAAGACCAAGATGAGGTTTTTGATGAAATGCATGAACATGGATCTGAAACACTATTCCAAGAGAAGATTCATGCAAATCATAATTTTGAACTAGCATGTGTGGAGTTTTAAAATAATGTAATTATGGCAGAGAATAGTCATCAAACATTAAAGGCAGATGATGAAGAGGAGAGCGGCAATAAAGGAGAGGTTGTTTTAGAGCCTCATGCATATGTTGAGCTTCCTCCAGGTAAAGAACATGAGGAGTATTCTGAATAAGAGGAGATTGTCCCGAATGCTATGGTATGCACATCTTTGTTATTGATGATATGGTTTCCTCAAATGTAGATTTTCAAGAACAAACTTCCCTTTTTCCTATTGTGAATGAAAAACTTAATGAACATATTCATCCTGATAAAAAATTTGCATTGGAAAATGAAGGGTGTGGTTGTATTTCTGTTAACTTTCAAGACAGGTAACATTTCAGATTATTTAAGATACTTTTACTAATTTTGTTCATTCATCAAGGAAGATGAAGTTTATTGTATTTATGGATCATGTACATATGTTTAGTGGACACTTGGAGTTGCCTAGCTTATGTTTTTTCTGCTTGATCGAGCAAAGTGTGACCAAGATTTAAGTAAGTAGCCACTTGCTGGATTGGTTATATCAGAGGGGATTGGTTATATCAGAGGGATCATTACACATGATTGTATATACATCTTTAGTAGGTGGGAGGTTATCATCAGGATTTGAAGCTTGGGGTGTAGGCCCTGCAGCCTCGATGGTATACTACCATAAGTAAGTTTAGTCAGTTTGTTTTGTTTATAGTTTGTGAAAATCAGTTAGTCAGTTAGTTTTTAGTTTGAGTTTGTCCTTTTTCATTTTGACTCCATGCCCAATGAATAAGGTTACTTGGTCTACAATGTTCTTGACACCTCGAAGGAGATGCCATCCCCAGTTGGAGCCAATGTTAGTGCCTGTTAGTCCTACTAGTCACCAGTGATCAAATATGTTCTTACAAGGTTATTTTAGGGTCCAAAGTCAAATTTTTATGAATTAATTAGGTTTCCAAAATAAAAAAGTTTGTTGCTCCTTTAAAGATTTTCATGTTCTATTCATTTCCGTCACTTAGTACGATGTGCCATCAATTAAAGGTCATTATCATCATCTCATCCATATCATCATTGTACTCATTCATCTCAGTGTCACCATTAGGTCATTAGGGTCAAAGTCATCAAAAATTTTCATCTCATTCGTAAATCCTCGAAACTGCTGCGTTTTCATTCCAAGGCTGCAAACCTCTTTGTAGTGATTTCTTCCATTATATTCAGGCTATATTGCAACAAATACAGGTTGGTGGTTTACCATCAAGCTCAATAATCTCTTAGTTCTCTTAATTGTGATTGCAATGCTTCATTTCCCTCTCCTAGGGTTTTGAAAACATACTTCAAATATTTCATGATTTCCATGTTGAATTGTTGTTAAAAATTGTATCCTAGTATTAATACACCTTAATATGCCCTAATCACATCTTCCAAAATGCCCTCCATCAAACCCATCCTCAAATTCCATCATTTTCACCTAAACCTTAGAGAGAGCACACCTTCTAAAACACACGACTGTGTTTCTCTTGTTTGGAACCCTTCCACTGAACCAAATTATAAATTTTCACTTTCCCTATCTCTCTAACCTTCCTCTCTATCCCTCCAAATTTTCCTAGGATTTTTCCATTTCCCTATCCCCCTAATTTGTCTAAACTTCCACATAGTTTTCAAAAACCTTGGTTTTCCCAAAACTAAACCCTAATTCTTCCTCCTAGTGAGCTAGGGTTTCACCTTGGAAGCA
>APFE030029388.1:429777-444286 GCA_000404065.3 Pinus taeda
GTGGACAGTGGATCCGTAAGCACTGTATATGCATGTTTAATTTTTGTTTTTGGTCAAGAATGAATTGTGGATGTCCGAAGGATCGGGGTGCTCTTATTGCGCGGAAGAGTACTTCAGGTGTGGCACCAGTTGAACTCACAACAACTGGCGTGAAGGAGTACACAATTGTTTTATTTATAAAACAGAGTATATGATATATAAAACAGAGTATTAATTATTTTGGCAGCATGACAATAACCATAAGGCATGGTTCGATTAATTGATATAAGCTCCCATTTCAGTGCACAACCAGGACACTCGGTGTAGTCACGCTTGAAGACAGGGAAGTTTATAGTGCGCAGCATCATAGTTAAGGTGTAGCATGTTTAAATGAGGTAGCGTACAGCTGAGAGGAAGCTGTTGGAGAGAACCGAGGAGCACGACATTGAATTAAATCATCAGTTTGTTTCTTATTGATTCCTACCTGTGCGCGTAGAGGGAGAGTGGCTATTTAGATTGGACTGTGTAGTTTCAGGCGAGGGAGGCGGTGTATAATCGAAGAACCAACAGTTAACTACACATAAACCACTGTGCCTTGTTCGTGGATCAGTCTTGTTTTATCTATATTTGCTATGCGTTCAGGACTGTGTGGACTATCATTTGCTGTGCGCACCTGGATGTATTGTATAGCCGTGGTATCAATTGCTTGCGCGTAGGTTTTCAGCTATATTTCTCAACTGGTGCGTATTACCCAAGATTTGCATCGGATTGCAAGCTTGGAGCGTGGAAAACTGTGAATGATCAGTGATCTATCATGAAATTTTAAATCTGAAACTTTATTTCTGTGGTTTATGGATCTTATTGTGATTGGGTATAGCGGTTTTTGGATCCTATTGTGAACACCGGTCTTTTGTTTGAAACACATATCACCTCATTGATGTTAAATCAATTTAGCTTGATATATATCGGGTCTGCGTAGTAACTATTTAACTTTCTTTTGTCATCTGGATATGTTGCCTTTATGATTGACTCTGCTTACAACGTTTCTTCAAGGTGTGACGTTGAATTTTTGGGCATATTATGAATTTGCAGAGGTGTTTGTTGATGCTGGCTTGCATCAGGTGAGTTTGTAGAGGTGTTTGTTGAGGTAAGCACGTTATTGTTGAATTTGAATGGGAATTGAGAGACAATGAAACAATTTGATTATGGATGAAGATTTTTAAATCCTAGGAGCTTCTAACTTGAAAAGTTGAGATTGCCAGATTTAGTTTATTGGGAAAATGGAGGAAATGCATTCTTATATGCGTGGTGATTAGAATATCCTGGGTATTGCAGGCTTGCCCTGCATCAGCAGAGGCCATAGACACTGACAAAAAGAAGTACAATAATGGAGGACATGTCTAAATATTTGAGCCATCTAACATAAAAGAGACCAGTTCCTCACAAACTCATCAAGGGGTCATTTGTGGCACACAGGGATGGGTTTGCTTCAAAGCGTGTTTCTGATGATATGGAGATGAACTTGAAAAAAGTGGAAGATGTTTTTTTCAATAATATACCAAGGGATAAAAAATTCCTTTAGGGTTTACACAGGTATCATATATTGGGAGATAATAAACTTTCTTGGACACTTATGTCAGAAAATAAAAAAAAATAAAGTTAATTTCCAGTTTCAGCCAAGATTTTGTGGCAAGAATTACGAGATAATAAAAATTAATTTCTAGAAACAGAGAGAGGTTTATCTTCAAAACATCATTATCTACAAAAGGGTCTCTCACTGTTTCAAAGAGTTATGGTTAGAGATATATAGCTCCATCTTTGACGCCTAGGTTCACTAAAAAACCCAAAATTTTGACCCAACTATAAGCGCAGCGCCTTGGTGCTGTGTTTTCTCTATAGACCTCCAAATGACAAAATATTGTATGCTTGGATAGATAATCACCTATAATTATCGTATAATGACTTTTCAATATTTTTAAAGATGATTTGGGAGAAAAAACAAAAACACACGTCAAAACGTGACTTTCTGCCACTATTCTAACACAGGCACTGCGCTTATAGAGACACCTTGGGAAAATCAATTTTTGAAGGCCTTCCCATGGGTAATTTTCAAAAAGTCAAGTTGTTATGGAAACTATACAGGAAATTCTAGTTGATTGTTCTCTCATATTTCAAATTTGACTTTAGAAAGGCTTCCAAAATCCTCCTACAATATGGCACTACACTTATGACTAAGTGTGTTGTGCTTATGGCTAAATGTGTTGCGCTTGTACCTGTAACAGTCTTTCTCAGCTTATTTTCACCAGATCTTTGTTTTGTGATATAATTTTTATATTTTAAAGTATTTATGATGTAATTATGGAATAAATTAGCATGATAGGTTTTTTTTGTGCTTAATTGGGCCTCATAAATGAAGCAAAACTTAAATCAAAGTCTAAGAGAAGAGTTTGTTTTTTACCTTCTCACTCTCTCTTGTTAGTTGAGAGATTCTTGGGAACTATTCCATCACTTAGGGATTCGACCCCTAAAGGTCGGGAAGTGGTTTATTCTATTCTATATGTATCATTTCTCACTGAGAGAGAGTGGTTGGACTTCAGAAGAGAGGAATTATATCTTATGATTTCATACAATTAATCAAGGAGCAGTTGTAGCTATTTTTCGCGAATACTTGTGCAGTGAGTTTGTAGTGTTATTTTCCTTCTATATCAGTTTCTTATGAATGAATTCATCTATCTTAAAACGTTTTTATTTCCTCAGTTATTTTCCTTACAGTTATATAGGTAAAATTCTTTAGATTCAAAGCTCTGTTTATGTGGAAAATCATGTTTGTGTATTTCTTCTTCTAGATTAATTAATTCATGGTAATACATGCTCATTATGATTTCTTAAACCTTCATACCCTACATTACATTGACAAAAATATTAAATCCATCACAATTCGTTGTTATCTCACTCCTCTTATGCATGCTACTACAAACCTTTAAGACTCTAACCTAATTTCTTTTTCTCGTCTCTAGTCCAACAACCTAAAACCCCTAAATTTTCAAAAACTCAAACCTAAACTATTATATCTAGCCTAAAATCCATTTCTCTTTGAGTCATTGACTGAGAAATCCTTAGAGATATCCCTCTTTGGTTTAGCAGGGCTAGCTGTCGAACTGCAAGTGGCTTGAGGTTACGTCTTTTGATCTCCTCCTTAGCCTAGGACATTGTAGAGAATAATACGACCCATAATATGTATGTGTAATCATTCCATAGACGTAATCGTGCTAGTTATTTGATTGGGTAATAGAGGAGGAGCAGGTGGCCTAACCACAAAGGGAATTGGGTTCCCCCAAGTGACCAATTGTTGGTTGTGGGCCTCTAAATCCCTCTGTCTCATTCTCGTTGACTCAAAGCACTCAATAAAATCTTTGCTGCCCCCTTAAAAAGATTCTTATAATTTTACATTCTTGTTAAATAAAATTCAACTGGTTACACTTTTTATGGGAAATCAGACACTCACTTGGTATCACATTGCTTTTGGGATTGAGAACACAGTTTAAACTTATAAAGGAACTTCATTCAAAATACTTATTGATTGATTTTTGTTGCATGATAACAAATTATGACCGATCACATTGAAGAATACCTCACAACAAGAAAAATGTAAACAAGACTTAGGTCTCTTAGTGCTAGTATTCCAATGATCTGTTTGGAGGGTTTGTGTTATTTTAATGTGAGAAAATTATGTTATTTTTTATTGGTCAATGAGAAGGATTGGAGCATAACTAAACCTTGATGAGTTATGCCACAAAATACATACATATTTGTAAAAAATTTATTGTTGCGTGAATGGAATGGTGAATTGAGAATGGCCTCATTTCAACACGTCTATGTGAATCATGTGCCGAGAGTGGTAAGTTATGTTGACAGTAACTTTTACAACTATAAAATACTTATGAATTGTTCTATTGCATGTAAACAAATTATGACTTGGACCAATGATATTGAAATAATACCTCACAAAAATCATGTAATAAGACTCCGGTCTCTTAGTGTAGTGATATATTTGGAGGATTTCTGCTGAAAATAAATATGGACATAAACAGAGCAGAAACTCACATAAAAATACACATATTTTTTGTCACCTTAGACCCAGGAAAAACCCCTTCGATCTTCTTCAGGGAAAACTTGTTGGAGAGTTCTTCAAATTTGTTTATCTTTCAAGTTCATGAAAAATACATTTGCAGAAAATACAAAACAACAAAATACAACTTATCTCTTCAACCCAAAAATCCTTGAAAACTGTGCCCACTTTGCCTTGATTTCCATGCCCACTTGAAGCTAAAAATATGTAATGTATGGATATAGAATTTATGTAATATGTATGGATTTTGCTTCTGTTCTAAATATAAACAACAATATTGCATACCTCAACCCACAAAAACAAAGGCAACCCTGATCATGAATCATCTCTCTATAATCCCCAACAATAGCTCTGTTCTTCCTTTTAGACACCCCTTTTTGCTAGGGGTTGTAAGGAATCGTGAACTCTCTCTTAATTCCCTCCTATGCACAAAAGTTAGAAAACCCACCATCGGTGTGCTCACCACCATTGTCTAACCTCAAGACCAAAATATTCTTACCTGTCTGGTTTTCCACAAGAGCTTTGAACTCTTTAGAGTGACTAAAGACCTCACCCTTGGTATTTAGGAAATATATCCAAGTCCTCCTAGTGTAGTCATCAATTAATATGACATAATACTCATAACCACCCAAAGACACATGAGACATACAACCATTAACATCAGTATGACTCAAGTCTAGTATAATTCTAGATCTGTTGTCGCTCATTTAGAATGGTAACTTTGCGTACCTCCCCAAAGCACACCCTCTATAGACCTCATAATTCTCAACACTGAAATTAGGAAGTCCAGTAGTGATATCCCTCAGTACTCTAAAAGCTCCATGATGCTTATGCGCCATCCTCCTGGGACCTAACTCGCAAAAGTCTCTGTTGCTCGTGGTACTAGTGCGAGTGCTACCAAATGTGCTACCCACCAATTCTCCTGCCAACTGAAAATTGAACATGTATAGTTTCCCAGAGAGGACTCCAATGACTTTGGTTGAAGTGATGGAAGCTCCCCTCGAATGCGTCAATACCTTCCCTCCTAAGAAAGTGATGTCAAACCCCTTCTCCTCGATAACAAAAACTAAGATCAAGTTCTTATTCATTCTCAAAACATACAAAACAATCATGACCTTCAAAGGAGGAAGAGACTCCCTCTCAAAGGTCCAAAACTCTCACAGTGTGATCATCTCCTAGTACAATCTCAATATCAGGTTCCCTAACTACAAGCTTTGCAAAAAATTCTTGTGCACCTGGCATATGGTGGGAAGCCCCACTGTCTACGTACTAAACATCAGATGATGTACTGCTACTATATGTAGAAGTAGTAAATGCAAAGCATTTGTCAAAATGTAAAGCAAACTGCTCCACCTTTGCTGAAGCTGTAGTATCCTTCTTCCCCTTGTTCTTCCTCTCAGGACACATAGCAACATAGTGTCCCATCTTCTGAGATGCTCAACATTTGACTTTGGACATATCCATATCTTTCTTCTTCTTCTTCTCCTTTATTTTAGCCCCATCTGATGAGGATCCTCTCTTGGCCTTCCCTTTGTTCTTCCCCCTGTCTGTCAAGGCTACATCCTCCTCATCTACTATCTTCACCCCACCAATGCCAGACTTACTTATCTCATGTTGCACACAATCATCCCATAATCTTTCCCAATTGGGAATATTCTCCCTAGACATAACAACATCTCCAAAGACCTCCCAAGACTTAGGAAGTCCCACTAAAACTATGCTGACTAAATCTATGGGTGTAACTGCCTCACCAATAGTAATCAAATCATCATGCACCTATTGACCCTTCCAAGATAATGAAATACAATTTTAGCCTTTTTCATTTTGATGTTCACCAATTGTTCTTTGAGTACTATCTTCATGCTCCCATTGGTATTCTAATAGAGTGGTTAGAGTTGTCGACATATGTTATGCATATGTTTTTCCTCTCACCCGAGGAACCGCATGATCCTTCAGACTGTCCATACAAACCTATTTTCCTTTGCATTGCCTTTTGTGAATTTGGCAAGCTCATCTGCAAAAGTAGGAGGTACAACCACTTTGCGCACTATGTCCCAAACTATTGCCTCCTAAAACACTGTCTGAATTATGTACTTCCAGAAGACATATTTGGATATCCCATCTAGTCTATCCTCTACCCTTAAGACCATGGCCATGACTGATGTCCAAAATTTATAAAACCAAGAAAATGGAGAAATGAACTTTCCAACACACCTTGTTGTCCCAATATTTGAGTCTGTGTGAAATTTCACCTTGCTATCCCAAAACATCATTTTGTTTTCCAAATTGATTTTGCTATCCAAACATTCAATTTGTTGTCCAAACCACTATTTGCTGACCCAAACTACTATCTGTTGTTCAAAATGCAATGTTCATCTTGTAGCTCTGATACCATGTTGAAATTTGATGACTAAAAAGTTTCCTAGAATCCCAACCCAACTTTAATTTCACCTTGTCCCTCCCATTCAATTAAATTCCCTTTCCCATAAACATACATTCAACAGATAGAATTATGTGTGTTGCTGGACATAAACAAATGAGCAACACACATAAAAATACACACAGATTTTTGGTCAACCTAGAACTTGGCAAAACCCCTTCAATCCTCAAATTTATTTATATTTCAAGTTTAGGAAAATATATTTGCAAACAAAAAAATACAACTTATCTCTTCTGCCCAAAACTCCTTGATAACTCTGCCCACTTTGCCTCGATTTCCATGCCCACTTGAAGCTGAAAATATGTACTGTATGGATATGGAATGTAAGCACTGTACTGTATGGATTCCATATGATTTGTAAATATTTTCCTACCATTGTATAGACTGTATGAATTTATTATTATTATTATTATTATTTTTCAAAGA
Source organism: Pinus taeda (assembly GCA_000404065.3). Taxonomy (NCBI): domain Eukaryota; kingdom Viridiplantae; phylum Streptophyta; class Pinopsida; order Pinales; family Pinaceae; genus Pinus; species Pinus taeda. Next base: position 436,752 of record APFE030029388.1, read on the forward strand.
CTTCTCTCAAACGACATGCAAGTCACAACATTAAATGTTGTTCCTATAGTACCATCTGTTGTCTTCTATGTCTTGGTTTCCATGCCTAGCTTTTTCCAGAAATCATTCCTTTAGTTTGCTGCAAAAAATTTCTCCTTCAAAACTTTTCTCCAACTCTCAGCCTCCTTTCTCCAATCTGCTCATGAAGAATGAATGCAATCTCTACTTTCTTTTCCCCCTTTTGTTTCCCTAAATGAATTTTGGGAAACCTTAAGATCTAATGGCTTAGATTCATTTAGATCAAGGGATGAGAATAAATGTGCATTTAATTCTCACTTTCAATTTTTTAACTCACCCATTAAATAAAGTACCCACATTGTAATTTATGTCTAAATCCACTTTTCACTTTATAATTTAACATTGACTTTATCACTTATAAAGTCAATTTCACTTTATAAAGTCACACTTAGGAAAGGAATTACTTTGGACACTTTTCCCTAGGTAGAGACTAGCCCATGGGAAACCACTTGTCCAAGGTACATTAAAATTCAACACTCCCTCTTACCAAAGAAAGTGTCACCACACCCATCTTGTCCCTGAAATGGACATGATTGCCTCTTGGCAAGGAATTTGTGAGAGCATTTTCCACCTGCTCATCTGTCAATATATACTCCATCTTCATGCCCCCTTCTGAACATACTCCCTGATGAAATGATATCTTATGTCAATGTGTTTCGATCTATCATGAAACACTCGATTCTCTGTGAGTTTAATGCAACTCTGATTATCACAGTGAATAACCATCAGTCTCAACTCTTGATCAAATAGGCCATACAACAACTTACAAATCCAAATGGCCTCATAACTAACCTGGATAGTTTTGATATACTCACCCTCAAAAGAGATCAAACCAACTGGCTTTTTCTTTCAACTGAACCACAACACAACTGCGGACCCAATCTGAAGCAACATCCTGAAGTGCTTTTCCTGTAAGAAGCACACCCTGCCTAATCTAAATCTGTGTAACCTACCAACCTCACTCCATCTCCTTACCTATAGTACAGACCATAATCAATAGTTTCCTACACATAGTGAAGAATGTGCTTTGCAACTACCTAGTGCACCCTCATGGGCTCAACCATGAACTGGCTAAGTTGGTTCACTGCAAAGCATTTATCTAGCCTAGTGTTGACGAGATACATCAAGGACCCAAGAAGCTGCCTATATAATGTCGAATTTAGCAAAATAGAATCTAAAGAATGAATATTCTTCTAGCTGATGATCATAGTTGTAGACATGGGTCTACTGTTTACCATGTGAAATCTGCTCAACATATCCACAACATATTGCCCTTGCCACAGAAAGATATGCCCCTCCTCCTACCATACCTCAGGCCCCACAATGTAATGCATCAACCCAATGTCCTTCATCTCGAACTCTATAGAAATATCCTCTTGGCAACTAGTAATCAGTCTCTCTTCCCCAGTAATGAAAAATTCATCAACATACAACACAAGTATGAGTAGATCATCCCCTACAACAATGTATTATAGGTCCGAATCTGCATCACTCTTCATGAAATCCATTTGTTTCAAGTAAGTATTAATCCTCGAATACCAACAACTTGGATCTTGCTTAAGTTCGTAGAGTTCTTGTCTCAATCGGCATACATGGGTCTCCCACCCAAGTACGTCAAAGTCCCGTGGTTGCCCAACATACACCTCCTCCTCTATAACTCCATTTAGAAATTTGGTCTTCACATCCATCCGATGGATCTGCCAACCCATTTCTATAGCAATAGAAATAAGGGACCGGATAGAAGTGTACCGAGCTACAGGAGTGAAGGTCTCATCATAGTCAACTCCATCTATCGGTGAGAAATATATAGCCACAAACCTCACCTTGAACTTATCAATGCTGTCATCCGCAACGTGCCTGATCTTGTAGAGCCACCTGGAAGTCACAACTAACTTGCCCTCAAGCCTGGGCACCACTTCCCAGATATTTTTCTTAATGATAGAGGCATACTCCTCCACCATAGCCTCTACATACCTCGTAACTGGTAGCCTCCTCATAACTAGTAGGCTCAGAGTCAACAATGCTAGTAGTCTTGGCTACATAACTGAAAACCGCTCAGGTGGCACACTCTCCCTGTTCACCCTCTTCTGAGGACCAACAGACTTTGCTTCCTTTAAGGTGTCTTGAAGCCACTTGGCCCTCCTCTTCTTTGAAGAAGATTCCCCATAGGGAGCCTCCACCTCTATTGCCCATTATGGTGAACTTGAAGGTTTTCCAACTGACCCTGGTGTGCCTGTACTAGCACCTGTTCTTGAACAACCTGTGCCTATTTTAGCTAAAGTGCCATGTGAACTCTATACCACTAGATGCCCTAAAGAAGTGCTTGGTGAACTTGCCACTAGTACCCCAGATATCACTGACACTGAAGTACCTCCTGTACCAGTCAATCTAGAACCTTGAGGTCCTACTCCCTATACCTGACCTCCCTGCTGAGGATAAGTTTGTGACTCTCTCTCATCATACTCCCATGATCTCTAATAGGCCCTCTCCTCCTCGAACTTCACATCCCTCCTAATCACCACTCTCTGTTTAGAAGGAATGAAGATCTGATAGGCCTTTGAATTCTCACTATAACCCATAAAGATACCCTTCTCTTCCATGGGCTCCAGCTTCATCCTCTGATCCTTGGGGATATAAGAATATGTGATGCATCCAAAGATACAAATATGTCCCGCATGAGCCTTCTCTCTAGTGAAAGCCTCCTGTAGAGTCATATTTCCCAATACTTTGTGAGGACTCCCATTATGAAGATAAACAATAGTATTGAAGGCCTTAGCCCACAAAAACAAAGGCAACCCCTGATCATGAACCATTGCTCTAGCAGCCCCAACAATAGCTTTGTCTGACCTCAAGACCCGAATATTCCTACTTGTTTGCTTTTCCACAAGAGCTTTGAACTCTTTAAAGTGACTGAAGACCTCACCCTTAGTCTTCAGGAAATATATCCAATTCCTCCTTTAGTGTTCATCAATGAATACAACATAATACTCATAACCACCCAAAGACACATGAGACATACGACCACTAACATCAATATGAATCAATTCTAGTATACCTGTAGATCTGTTATCGCTCACTGGGAATGGTAACTTAGTGTAATTTCCCAAGGCACACCCTCTGTAGACCTCATAATTCTTGACACATAAATCAAGAACTCCAGTAATGATCTCCCTTAGTACTCTCAAAGATCCATGATGCATAGACGCCATCCTCCGGTGCCATAACTCGCACAAGTCTCTACTATTGGTGCTACTAGTGTGAGTGCTACCAAATGTGCTACTCACTAATGCTCCTGCTGACTGAAAACTGAACCTATATAGTTTCCCAGAATGGACTCCAATCACTTTGGCCAAAGTGATGGAAGCTCCCCTAGGATGTATCAATACCTGGCCTCCTGAGAAAGTGATGTCAAACCCCTTTTCCTCCATAGAAGACATTGAAATCAAGTTCTTCTCCATCCCTAGAACATACAAAACATCCATGAACTTCAAAGGAGGAAAATAATCCTTGTTAAAGGTCATAGTACCCACACCAACAACTTTCATAGTGCGGTCATCTCCTAGTACAATCTCAATATCAAGTGCCCTCTCTACAAGATCTAAAAATAAATTATGTGCAACTGTCATATGGCAGGAAGCCTTGTTGTCTATGTACCACACATCGGATGATGTACTCCTACTAGATGTATAAGTAATAAATGCAAAGTTCCTATCAAACTGTGAAGCAAATTACTCCACCTATGTTGAATCTGGAATACCCTTCTTCCCCTTATTTTTCCTCTGAGGACACATAGCAACATAGTGTCCCATCTTCTGACATTCACAACATTTTACTTTGGACCCATCTAATGAGGCCCCTTTCTTGGCTTTCCCTTTGTTCTTCCCACTGGCTGTCAAGGGTACATCTTCCTCATCTGTTATCTTCACCCCACCAATGCCAATCTTCCGTATCTCATGCTACACACAATCATCCCATAATATGTCCCAATTGGAAAGATTATCCATAGAGGTAACAACATCTCCAAAGACCTCCCAAGACTTAGGAAGTCCCTCTACAACTATCCTAAACAACTCTGTGGGTGAAACTGCCTCACCAATAGCAATCAAATCATCAAGTACTTGTTTGACTCTTCTAAGATAATGAACTACATTTCAACCTTTATCATCCTGATGTTCTTTAATTGTTCTTTTAGCACTATCTTCCTTCTCCCATTGGTACTCTGATAGAGAGTGGTCCACATTTGATATGCATATATGTTTCCTCTCACCTGAGAAACTACATGATCCTTTAGACTATCCATCAAAATCCTATTTTCCTTTCCATTATTTTTTGTGAATTCAACAAGTTCATCCTCAGCAATAGGAGGTACAACCAATTTCTGCACTATGTCCCAAATTGTTGCCTCCTCAAACACTATCTAAATTTTGTCCTTCCAAACAACATAGTTGGATATCCCATCTAGTCTATACGATGATTGATGTCAAAAATTTACAAAACCAAGAAAATGGAGAAATGAACTTTCCAACAAACCTCGCTATCCCAAAATTTCAATCTGTGATATTTCACCTTTTTGTCCCAAAATATCAGTTTGTTGTCCAAAAGATAAGTTTGTTGTCCAAACCACTGTTTGTTGTCCCAAATTATTGTTTGTTGTTCAAACTACAATTTTCAACCTATAGCTCTGATACCATGTTGAAATTTGATGACTAAAAAGTTTCCTGAAATCCCAACCCGGATTAAGTTTCACCTTATCATTCCCATTCAGTTAGATGTCTTTTCCCATAAACATACATTCAACATATAGAATTCTGGAAATGAAATTTTTAGATTAAAACACATTGGACTATCAACACATGCTAAAAATAAATATGGACATAAGGAGACCAAGAAATACACATAAAAATACACAGAGATTTTGGTCAACTTAGACCCAGGCAAAGCCCCTCCAATCCTCTCCGGGGAAAACCTATTAGAGAGATCTTCAAATTTATTTATCTTTCAACTTTAGGAAAAATACATTTGTAGACAAAACAAAACAACAAAATACAGCTTATCTCTTCATCCTAAAACTCCTTGAAAACTGTGCCCACTTTGCCTCGATTTCCATGTCCAATTGAAGTTGAAAATATGTACTATACGGATATGGAATGTTCGGATATATTGTATAGATTCCATACCGACTGTATAGTTTTCCATATCGTTGTACATACTGTACAAATTTTTCAGTTATTATTATTTTTTTTTCAAAAAATTCTCTTGAGCGATGTGCATCTCACAACATTAAATGTTGTTCATATTGTACCTTCTGTTGTCTTCTATGCCTTGATTTTCATGCCCAAGTTTGCCTAGAAATCATTCCTTCAGCTTGCTGTAACAAATTTCTCCTTTAGAACTTTTCTCCAACTCTTAACCTCCTTTCTCGAATCTCCTCATGAAGAATGAATAGAATCTCTCTTTTCTTTTCCCCCTTTTGTTCCCCTAAATGACTTTTGGCAACCCTTAGATCTAATGGCTTAGATTCATTTCAATCAAGGGATGAGAATGAATGTGCATTTAATTCTCACTTTATATTTTTTAACTCACCCATTAAATAAAGTACCCACATCGTACTTTATCTCTAAAGTCACTTTTCACTTTATAATTTAACATTGACTTTACCACTTATAAAGTCATTTTCACTTTATAAAGTCACACTTGGGAAAATAATTATTTTGGATAATTTTACCTAGGTAGAGTCTAACCCATGGGAAACCACTTATCCTAGGTACATTAAAAACCAACACAAAATAAAAACTTATGATAATTACACACTCTATGGTTTTATTTCTATAAAATCATGATTTTTATTAAATAAAATATCCCATTTCTGGGATTTCCAGAGTGCGAAGGAAACTGCTTTGGTCACATGGACCAAAAATTACAACCAGCCAACCATGATCCAACAAGGAACACAAAGCCAAGAGGCACCTCAAGGGTGGCTTGACAACACCAAAATGACCCCCATAGAACTAAAATATTATAAATATATAGGACTGGGAATGTAGACCTATTAAGGAATGCCCATAGAATGCCATACATGAAATTTGCTTGAAATTGATTAAACCAGATGATTGCAAAGACCAAACTTTGATAAGCTAATACCTATTTTCTTTGCAAACCCAGACCAACGACTTGGAACATCACGAAGAGGGCCTAAGCTTCTTTAAGATAGGGCTCTATCTCCTCTTCAATAAGCACAGGGCTAGGTACCTAGTGGTTGAACAAGGTTTCAAAGTTTTCAAAGTAGAATATCCTAGTAAAAACTACCTTAGGCATAGTTAATAATCAGAAATCACAAGATAACACAAATTGGCCATGTTAGCAGAGCAACATGTTCTTGGGGAGATTGAATATATGTCTCAACAATTAAAAGGCATTCAATTTATTGCTTGGTCACACTCACATGGTATCACGTTGATTTTGGGATTCATAACAAAGTTTAAACTTATAAAGTAAATTCCTTCAAAATACTTATGGATTTATTGTTGTTGCATGATAACAAATTATGACCGATCACATTGAAACATACCTCACAAAAAGAAAAATGTAATCAAGACTCAAGTCTCTTAGTGCTAGTATTCCAGTGACATGTTTGGAGGGTTTGTGCTATTTTAATGGGAGCAAATTATGTTATTTTTAATTGGTGAATGAGATGGATTGTAGCATAACGAAATATTGATGAATTATGCCACAAATATGTATGGATTGGTCACAAATTTATTGTTGCATGAATTGAATGGTGACTTGAGAATGACCTCATTTCAACAGGTCCATGTGAATCATGTGCCAAGGGTGGTAATTTATATGTTGCCAATAACTTTTACAATTATAAAATACTTATGAATTGTTATGTTGCATGAAAACAAATTATGACTTGGACCAATCATAATGAAAGAATACCTCACAAAAATCAACATGTGATAAGACTTGGATCTCTTAGTGTAGTGATGTATTTGGAGGATTTGTGCTATTTTAATGGGAGACAATCATTTAATGTGACTCATTGAGTTGGATTGCAACATTGTTGTTGCATATAGCAAGTTGTGAAAATTTTACGAGTGATAAAAAAATTTAAATTTCATGGAGTACAGGATTTATAATAATTAATGTTTCAAAAAACTTTGGATATAGAAAAAATTTAGGCATTGGATAAAATTATTTAATATGATTCGTTGAGTTGGATTGCAACATTGTTGTTGCATGAAGCAAATTGTGACAACATTAAGAGTGGGAAAAAAAATAAAATTCGTTGAATATACTATTTATCATAATTACTGCTTGTTGGTACCATTCTATGACCCCTTTTTCCCTCCCAAAACATGACAATTACCTACCTCTTTTCATCATTTATCCCTCAGATCCCTTGGAAATTGATTAATTAATAGTCTTATAGTTATTGAATTGCATTTAAATTGATTTAAGGGTTTTGTGTTAATAAA